>JADAXU010000071.1:0-113618 GCA_018340775.1 Taxus wallichiana var. yunnanensis | reverse complement strand
CATATGTCATCTCAAAGGAAATAAAATTCCAAAAGGTTTGGTTTCTCTAGAGCGTTTGTTCGATAGGCATGATTTTTTTGTAAAAAGAAAAGGTGAGATGATCCTGCTCCTCCCAAAACCGATCCAGATCAATTTAGGTTCACTGGACATCCGTAGTTTGTAAACATTGGAAAATGTTGCACACTCGAAGAGAAGTGGAAGTTTGTCAAACTACTAAAGAAGTACATGGATGTATTGGCATGGTCCTACGCCGATCTAAAGTCTTTTAAGCCGAAGGATGTCTAGCATGACATCCCGTTAAAAGAGGACGCCAAACCCTTTTGCCGCGAAGTAGAGACATTATAACCCTAAGATATCAGGTACTATCTAGGCTGAAATTCAAAAATCTGGACACATGATTATTTTCCTATCCATCACAAAGATACTTAGGTGGAAAACATTGTCTAGTGCACAAGAAGAATGGCGAGATACACATATGTGTATATTTTTGCAACTTGAACCGGGCATCCTTGAAGGATAACTACCCACTTCCCATAATGGATCGAGGTTACAGAGGCGAACTAGATCAGAAATGTTGTCCATGCTTGATGGTTTTTCAAGCTACAATGAGATTGAAGTCTCACCTAAGACCAATTTAAAATAGCATTCACTACCCCCGGGAAAATTCACCTATAGTAGAATGATTTTGGCCCGACCAATGCTTTGGTGCCACTTTCCAAATGTGGGCCATGGACCTTGCGTTCAAAGGAATGATGGGGAAGGTCATTGTAGTCTACTTAGATGACTTAAGCGTGTTTCTCCAAATAATGAAATGATCATTGTAATAATTTGGAGCAAGTATTGATTAGATGCCGAGAGCATGGGATCTCCCGAATCTAAAAATTCTGTTTTGAGAGTCACAGAGAGGAAAATTATTGGGACATGTTGTTATCAAAGAAGGGATGAAGATAGATATCGAAAGAGTTAAAGCTATTCGAGCCTTACTTACCTATAAGAAAGACCGGTGTTCACTCTTTCTTCGGAAAAGTGAATTTTCTCAAGCACTTTGTTCCCAATTTTGTTGAAAAGACTCGTCATATATTAGACATGATGAAAGGGTCACCAAATTTCGATGGAGTGAAGAAGGAAGAAGTCGCTTGAGGAAATAAAAGCCTCCGTTGCTCATGCACCATTCTGGTATGTCCCGATTTCTCCAAAGATTTTATTATGTATAAGCATGCATCTCGAGCACACCGTGTTAGCCATCCTAATGCAAAGGAATTCTCAAAATGTTGAATCCCGATTACATTTATGAGATCTCCTCTCAAGCCTCACGAATTAAAAGCTGAGCCAGCTTAGAGAAACATGCCTTCGCCGTTGTCAAGGTGGTTAAGAACTTGGTATTACATTCTAAACTCTCATACGGTGGTTCTAGTTCCTGACACGGTAGTAAAGTCCATCTTAACTCAACAGGAGTTAGGAAGTTTGCGAGGAAATTGGATTGCAAAAGTCCAAGAGTATGATCTGGATATAAAACCAACCAAGTTAGTAAGAGGCAAAGGCCTATGTCAACTTATGGCTGAAAACCAAGATTCAAAGGTTTCGAAAGAAAGATGATTGCACCTATGGAGCACAAAGCCACTGGAGAAACTTTGATTCACGCCTATGGTCCTATTTGTCACAACCAGCGACGAGTGGTATTCCGATATTGCTTTCTTTCTCACCTATGGCGAATGCCTAGCTCATCTAACTACAAAGGAGAAGCGCACTATAAAGCTCGAGTAGCCGAGATACATCATCTAGGATGACGGTTTATACAAACGTGGAATATATGACATCTTCTTGTGATGTGTTGACAAGCCACAAAAAGTGAAGTTACTTGAGAGTTTTCATGATTCAGTCTATGGGGCCATTTCTCCTCTTTTATGATGGCGCACAAGATCATCCCGGCCAAGTACTATTGGTGACACTTTTCAAGATATAACCACCTAGGTAGCAAAGTGTGAGCCTCACAGAGTTTGTTGGCAAGCCCACATTGGCTACTTTTTCCTCAGCCGGTTATTTTCGATGAACCATTCAAGCAGTGGGGAATTGATTTTATTGGTGCACTCAATCCCCAATCAAGTTCCGGACATAGTTATGTCCTGACAGCAATAGATTACTTCACGAAATGGGTGGAAGCCATACCTGTCAAACATGCCACTTCCGAGGTTGTTTGTAGTTTCATCAAAGAAAATATCATTGTCAGGTTTGGCATTCCAAACAAGATTGTTGTTGATAATGCTTCCAACTTCTCCTCACGAGAAGTTGTTGGTTTTTGCTATGAGTATGGAATATCCTTGATTGAGAAATGCTTGATATATCTTGTATCTTCTTTGCGAGATTGCGAGATCTTTGGTAGTCGAATATGATTGGACTCTTTTATTTCTTTCATTTTGTATACTGAGTTTAATCTGATCTCGGAATGAATCATAGAGTTATCCATCTATAAGACCTAGCCTTGGATCGGTGGAATTGATCCAGTATTGCTTTAAGTTTGTTCGTGATGAATTAAAATTACAGACCTTGAGCAGGTTGCAATAGGTCTAGAAGCATTGAATAAGCTAGTCAGGAGTATAACTCGGGTTGATCATGTGAAATGGATTGGTTCCCGATATCGAAGTATATCGGAAGGTCTCGATCGTGGACCGAGGTAATAATTCGGTTTCATACAATTTTGTAGCCTAAAGGCGAGCAGAGCTAACCTGTTCAAGAATGCATGTTGTAGGTCTTTTTTTTGTACGGAATGTAGACCTAACTTTGGAATTATTAATGTTAGTAACCTAAAACTAAACCTAACCTAGGGGTTAGATTAGTGTTAATCTAACCTAGACCTGAGGCTAAGAACTAATGTCCTAAGTTAGTATCTATGTTACTATGAAGTTAGACTAGGTGTTATCCTAAATTCTAACCTAAGTTACTAACCTAACTATTGGGCAAGGATTATGGGGACCTATGGAGGGATGCGAACCATGGGCGGTTTTCTATGTTATTTAATGCAAAGGATAAGTATGAAGGACGAGGTATTGGCGGAGGTTTTAGAAGCAGCTAAGCCCAGCCGACGTGGCGGAGTCGCCAAAACTGAAAATGGTCTTGAAATTCTATTTGTCTATCGCCACTTTGGCGGTCGGTGGCGATGGAGTTTGAGCGGGAAATTTGGAGTAAATGCAATTAATGAGCTCGGTAGTCGAGCTCGGAATTCGTGAGAAGGCATGCAAATTGGAAAGTTGTTGTTTTGTTTGGCTTATCGCAATTTCGGTTTTCCTTCTGCTGTTCACTTGGTTCTTACTTTTGATCTTCTTTGTGTTGCATGGCGAGTATGAGCGTATCTAGCTCTTTTCTCTGCAGAAAAATATATATGTCATGGAGATAGAAAAAATTTTGTTGGTCGCTCTAACTTGGAAAAGGAAAAGGAAGTCAGAGCTCTTTCGGTGAGTGCCTTGAATTTTGAGCAAAAATCCAGGCATGTTAGGCCCTAACCTTTAAAAATCTTGCTGTCTTTCAAGTGATTTCATTAGAACAACTCTGTTCAAATGATTTATGGTAATAGAGGATTTTCTTTGGATGTCTTGTGTGATTTTGACCTTTGTATCTTCATCTTTGGTTCGATTTTCATTTATCCCTTGATGGGTGTTTATTAAATTCGAACTGTGGCTTTATTTCTTTGTGTTTTGCATTCTGGCTTAAATATGTGAAATATATGAAAGGAATGTATGCTCGGCCTGCTCGGCGAGAGCCCATAAATTATTCTTGTGATGGGTACAGGCCACTGTTATGCTTGTCGATTTTGTCGTCGATGCATGTTGTGAATACTTGTTGGAAGGGAAACTGCTGGACATTTGTTTGATTATTCAGTTTTAAAAGAACCTTGTAAGCTCTGTCGTGGTTATTGATGGGGTGGTTATTGATACTTGTTGGGTTTCGTTTTGTCTTTTAAAGTTGTTTGGGAAGAGGTAACTCTATTCTGTTACGATAGTCATTACGACCACATGGAAGTTGTTTTCCTTTTATTGTGGTAATGGGATTGACCCGTTGACGATATACAATATGGATATATGTATTTTATTTGAGCGACTCTGTAGAGTCCATTAAATGATTCGTATAAATTGGGCCCTTTGTGGAAGCTATATATATATATATATTTTGAATGTTGGAAATTGCTTTGTCTGAGTCTTGTTGGAGTAACAGTAAGGCGACTTCATTATTTGGTAATGAATACTTTCGTTTCAAGAGAATTTGTGGTTCGAGACTCGGTTGGGCATTTAAATATGTATTCCACTCTATGTAAGCTTGGAGCAAATATAGTTATACGGGCTCCGTTGGATTTCTTGTTACTAAATCATTATATAGCTTTTGTATAAACCTGATTTTAAAGGCTTGCCAATGTTGGCACGGATGGAATCATTATCTTCTATGTATTTTGTTTCCTGTTGTTGGGACTCAGTTGAATTCTTGATAGATAAAGTGTATAAGCTGCTTCAAATTATAAGCTGTTGGGTTTACTTTGTTTTTGACTTGTTGGGTTACTTGAGTATGGGAAGATATCTTGTATGTCGGCTTACGGAAAAGCTAAAAGCTGTGAATACATTTATGGACTTAGTTTTAATTCCTCGAATGGTAATCTATGTCACTGTTTTCCGTATAAGCCTGAGTATGAACATGTAATGTTCTTGGCTTTGTTGGTTTTCTTTAATTAAGCTTGATAACATGAATTATGGCCTTTTAAGTAGGTCGTGAATACCATACTTTCAACTCTGATTGCGTTCAGGGGTGATTACGATATTCTATGTTATGTTTTTCTTCTGATAGATTCCAGTTTGATGTGGCTGTGCATGCTGCTTGGATTTCGTTTAAAAATCCCTTCGCATAGTCGTAGGGAAATGTCATTGCTTAAATGATCATGAGTCTTTGGTTGACTGCGATAGCAAAGGAGTTCTTTGATTTCGACCTTGTGTCTAAAAGCCTTTCAGTGCTAATCTTCTTATCTGTCGCTTTTGCGTAAGGTCATACTGAGTCCGCTTGGTAGATAGACGTCGTTGTTTGGCAAGAAGGCTACTGTACTGTAGTTGCTTTATTGTAAGTTTTAATAAAATGGTGGTGTTGATGATGGACTCAACTGATTTATTAGCATGTGTATTAAGTGAATGCCTTGCTTTTGGAAAGATGGTATAGACATGAGCTAGTTCGGAGGGAAACATGTACAATTTGTTTATTTCTCTTACATTGTAAATTATAAGTTGATATAATTGTTTAACTAACATCGTAATTGATTTTACATAATGATGGTAATCTAGGATTGATATGATATTCCTCTTTTTAAGTTGAATATAATGATTGTCGATGTTTGTTCAACTTGGGATTCTGATGAATAATTGCTTAGGACACTTTTGTTCTTCTTGATCCCTAATATTTTGATGAAATATTTGAGAAGTATATAGGACTACTCAAATGTAACAAAATTATTGTTACACGTTATAGACATGATATATTCTTAACGTATAGTCGAGTCATGTTTATTTGATTGGTGATTTTATATCATTTAAACGGGGTGTTTAATGAAAACAATTGATGGATTGCGATTGTTTTAAAAGTTAGTGCTTATCATGCTCGGTTCATCGAGGCGACTCATGTTGACTATTTTTGCGAGATGGTTGCCGTAAGTGGTAAAAGCATGCGAGATCGATAGGATAATCAGTTGATTAAATTTGATTTTAAGTAGAATTTGAGATAGATTCTCTAAAATGTATTATATGAGGAAAGATGTCCTTTTCCGTTGAGCATTGTATTAAGTATGCTTTGATTGTACAAAATGTATACGTATAGATCGAAAAGAATGGAAATAAGTATTTGCTACTTATGTGTTGTATTCTTATTCTGATTGTTGACCTTCTTCGGTTTATATACCGGAGGGGCATTGTTATCATTGTATAAATTGGAGACTTTGTGATTGTCAATGAAAGTTACAAGAATATGAGATTGAATTCTTATGAGTGTTTAGTAGTTCTAATTTGTTCTATCGAAAGCAAAAATTGAATTTTAAATCTTTGTCTTTCTAAAAGATAGGGTTAAAATGAACCTAAGCAGAATGCTAATCAGGCTGAATTAAATTACTAATCCCTAGTCTTGATTATGACAGGACAACATTAAATTGGATTCTTAATCATTGATATCTTGATACTAATAAGTATGATATAAATTCGATTAGGAGAAGCGATATAAATCTAATGGGGTTCGGATGGCAATCTCATGTGAAGGTTATGAGTTATTGTTCAATTACATTGTTTTAGAATCATGTATATTCTAAGAACTCCTTGATGAGACCTTGGCCTTAATATCTCCACCATGTAATGGGTTTTATTGAGAAGGCCATCCTTAGGCGAAGAATCCGAGGGGATCGGGAAAGGCTAACCTTAGGGAGCGTCTTTAATGTAATTTAAACTCAATGTGCGTAACGCATATTAATAAGTAGATCTTTTCGAGGCGGATTTAAAGGTTGGGCACAAGTCAAGCTGCGGGGTTGTACCTCAGAAGATTAGGATCTTCTCGAAGTTACAACAATGCAGGTGACTTATGATGACACCCTTTGCATTGATCGCTAAGATTTACACTTTGATCTCGAACGAGTTACTCAGGGACCGATTAGGAATGTGGTCACGTTATAAGGCTGCCTAGGAGATTCGGGGTATCTTGACACACTGGTTTAACTAGGGTTAAACCAGTATGTCATCATATCCCTAATCCTCGTGGGCATCCATATAACATTATCACCTTGTTAATCTGTCTCCGAGTGATTAAGTTGAGATAGGAAGGACTGACAGAAGTCGGTATAAGACATTCTACATAACATAAGAATGGGGTGAAGGCGTATTCAGTTGGCGAGTATGCGTTAAGGAATACGAGACATAAGCAGTATGTTTCAAATCTTTGGCCAAAGTATCGCAAGCAAGCTGATTGCGTTGTCCTAATTCACCTAGTCTAAGGGATGAGATGCCGATGAATAATGGTAACAATTATTGATTAGGTTCCTTGACGAGCATTACGAATCCCGAGAATAGGGAAGAGAACCACAAGAGTGAAGTGTTAAATAAAAATGCCAACTCTTATTACTCATGAATAGATCGGTAGATTACCGAGTCATGGAATGAATAGATCGGAGGTACTCAGAGTCATTACTGACTATATATGGTTGTCTGTTATAAGAATGGTTATTTGATTTGTGAGTTCTAAATTATGTATTTAGAACCGGGATGCAATTTTCAAAAAAAAAAAAAAAAAAATTCACTTGTTCTAAGGTATAAAATGAGGACGTTACATCTTGGTATCGAGTGAAGGTTGCAGCTCTTGGACCTATTGTGTCCATAATCGATAAAACCTGAATTTTCTTGTAACAGAAAATGGTTAGAACAAGGGGAGCGTTGCGAATAATGCTCCACACTGAAGGAGGAGCGAACCACCGAAAACTTGATGAGATCCTTGCTGCCTGTTGGACACAAGAGATCGCTTAGCTTTATCTTTGGAACAGCGGGTGATGGGAAATGAGGAGGATGAAGAAGGCGATAATAATAATCAGCACCTCCACGAGGACAACCCCACATGGGTGTTGATGTTAATCTTTGGGAATGCACTGTCCAACTAGAAAACAAAAAGGCGGATTAGCGTGAGAACTCACTAATGATATAAAAGGATAAGTCCACCTAAGTATGATGGCACCACATTAGGAGATGGAGTGAGAAGCGGCTCGTGAAAATGGAGAAGTACTTTGCAATAAGGAACTTCTCGGAGAAACCAAAGCTATTTGGGAGCCTATCGGCTTTCCCACGAAGCATCTTCGTGGTGGGATAGCCGTAAAGCTGAACTAAACATTGATGAGACCAATATTACTTGGGATCAATTTAAAAACTATTTTAGGCAACGTTGGCTGCCACAACTTTTCTATGATCGAGAAAATGACAGAATTTCAGAACTTAGCTCAAGGAAGCTAACGTGGCCCGAATCTTTGGGAGTGGTTTACAAAACTCCTCAAGTATGTACCGCGATATCAAACTGATGAGAAAGTTCGAATACGGAAATTCATCATGGGATTGAATCCCGTGATAGGGGAGAGGTCGATGTTCACAACCCAACCACTATGGAAGGAGTTGTTGAAAAGGCCATAAGGCAAGAACAGAAATTAAAGGCTATTTACTGCTCATAAAGAGGAAGTGCGGAAGAAGGCTGCAAACCCCTCTTGACCTCTCTTGCACCCAGAGAAAGGACCATGGAAAAAGTTTGGAAACAAGAGTAAGTTTCGGGGAGATAACAATAAGAAAGCGTAGTAAATAAGCTGCTTTGAAGCGTAAGGGATAATTTTGCTAAAAATTATAACAATGGCGAAGCCCTATGGAGGACAACGTGACAATTACAAAAGCTGGAGGCAACTTTGAGCCTAAAAGGGACTGTAGGAGGCTGCTACAATTGTGGCAAAGATCACTACACAAATCGGTGCCCTTTGAAGAAGGATGATCATAATCAGCGACATAAGATACATCTTTGCGATGTAGCGGAACAAGCAAGTGAAAAGCAAGTGACACCTATAGAAGTTAGGGTAAGTTATTCGGCATACTGTCACTATTCTTTTTGATACGAGAACTCTTGAATGTTTTATATCTAATAAACTTGCTTCTAAACTTAAAAGAAAAGGCTGGAAAAATGGATAAATCTTGGGTATGCGGTATGGTAATAATTTTGTTCATACGGTGAGTATGTGTCTTTTTGGGGCGAGTCCTTGACTTACCTAACTTTTCCACGGAAGTTGACCTCTATGTTGCACCTTTAGGATCGTATGACATTGTTATCGGTGTCGATTGGTTAGTGACCATAAAGCAAAAGTAGACTACTATGAAAAGAACATAAAATGTTTAGATGATCATTTGGAATCAATGAGAGATTCAAGGGTGAAATGCAGGAAATTTCAGTTAGAAAGCGTCATCGGCTATGCGGCTTAAAAAGGCTAAAAATAAAGGATGTACCCTTTATGCGGTAAAGATATCCGAATCTTGGAAGAAGATGATGATTTCATGAAAGCGATTCCCTCTGTTACAAAGTTTCGAGGATGTTTTCTGAGGAATTACGAGGTTACCACCCAAGAGAGAATTTGACTTCACCATTGAAATCAAGCCGAGAGCAGAACCTATTTCCAAGCACCTTATCGGATGACTACTACGAGTTAGTTGAGCTTAAGGCACGATTGCAAGATCTTTTGTCTAAAGGTTTGATCGGACCAAGTGTTTCACCTTGGGAGCACTGTAATATTTGTGAAAAGAAGGATGGAACACTAAGGTTTGTGTATTGATTATCGGATGTTGAACAAAGCAACGATCAAGAACCGATATCCACTTCCTAGGATCGATGATCTATTTGATCGAATCGTGGAGCAGCGGTTTATTCTAAGATAGACCTTGATCTGGTTATCATCGATTAAGGATTAGAGAGGAAGATATTCATAAAACGACTTTCCAAACAAGGTACGGACATTATGAATTCACGGTTCTACCCTTTGGATTAACTAATGCACCCATGCCTTTATGAACTTGATGAACAATATTTTTCAAGAATACGGACAAGTTTGTACTTGTATTCTTGGGCGATATTCTCATTTATTCTAAAAGCGTTGAGGAGCACAATGAGCATTTGAAGATAGTTTTGGGAATTACGAGAAAAGAAAGTTGTATGGTAAGTTATCCAAATGTTCTTTCTTTGATTCGAAGTTCACTATTTGGGTCATGTCATAAGTAAAGAAGGAATTGCTGTAGATCCTTCAAAAATAGTGGCAATAAGCGAGTGGCTGCACGAAAGAATGTGCATGAAGTAAGAAGCTTCATGGGTCTTGCTTTAGTTCTTATAGAAAATTTGTAAAGGATTTTTCTAAAGTAGCTGCACCAATAACTTCATTGCAAAAGAAGGATAAGAAATTCATGTGGAATGACAAGTGCGAAGCGGCTTTCAAAAGTTTGAAAGACCAGTTGACTTCTGCACCTATATTAGCTGTACCAGACCCTAATGGGAGTTTTACTGTTGTAACGGATGCTTACAGGAAGGCCTTGGAGGTGTTTTGCTACAAAATGATCAGGTCATAGCATATGAAAGTAGAAAACTTAAGTTACATGAGCTGAATTATGCCCCTCATGATTTGGAACTTGCTGCCATTGTTCATGCACTTCAAGTCTGGAGACACTACTTACTTGGGAAACCTTTTGAGTTGAAAACTAATCACTTAGGACTGAAATATATTTTACTCATTGCCCAATCTGAATGCCGAGACAGAGAGAAGGTGGTTAGAATTTTTATCACAATATGACTTTGATATTAGCTATATCAAAGGGAAGGAGAATAAGTAGGCGATGCTCTAAGTCGTAGGAGGCACATTTCTGCTCTTATAACATTAAGAACTCGGTTTAAAGATGAGGTAAAAGTGCCTCGAATCGGATGCATACTTTCACAAGTAAAAGCGGCGCTTATTTCCTGAGAACCTAAGGATATAAGGTATAAAGGTTTTCATTTTGATAATGAAGGAATCTTGCGTTATGAAAACGAGGGTATATGTACCTATCTTTGAGCGATTTGAGAAAGAAGTTGTTAGTTGAATTTCATAATTCACCTTTCTCTGGACACCGGTATCACAAAAATGCTTGCTGATTTGAAACAATACTTTTGGAAAGGTATGAAAAAGGATGTAATAGATTTTGTGACTCATTATGCGGAATGTCGGCGGGTGAAGGCGAGAACATATGCACCTATCTTGGACTATTATATCCTCATAGCATACCGCAGATACAAATGGCAAGTAATAACCATGGATTTTGTACAAGGACTACCCATGTCCAGGAATAAACATGATGTTATCTGGTAGTTGTAGATAAAAGCCCGACTAAGGTAGCTCATTTCATCACTGAAATCTAAAGGATGATTCACGGTCTTTGGCCAAAAGATTCGTACACGAAATTTTCAGATTGCATGGTGTACGAGAATTGATTATATCGGCGGGGATCCTAGAATGACGTCAGTTTTTGGCAAACGCTTAACGCAGCTCTTGGAACAAAACTAAACTTCATTACGCATATCATCAGGAAACGGATGGACAAAGCGAGAGGTAAATCAAGTGTTGGAGGACATGTTGCGTATGTATTGCATGGATCAATAGTATAAATGGGAGGAGTATCTTCCATTAGTTGAGTTCGCATACAACAATACTTATCACTCATCTCTTAAAATGGCACCATTTGAAGCACTTTATGGAAGAAAGTGCGAGAACTCTGTTAGTTGGGGCAGTGTTGAGGATAGAGTGGTAATTGGACCGAGAGATTCTCACGAAAAATGGAGCAACAAGTTAAGGCTGATTCGTGAATGACTAAAGGAAGCGGCGGATAGACGGAAAGAGCTACTGCTGACCTTAAGCGGGTTGATAGAAGGTTTGAGCTTGGTGATAAGGTTTTCTTCGTGTTAAACCCGGGAAGAGTTCAATAACTTTTGGCAAGGCTGCCAAGTTGTCACCTCGATTCGTGGGACCTTTGAAATTGTCGAAATAATCAATCCTGTAGCTTATCGTTTAGCATTGCCACTGCTTTATCTCGCATGCATGATGTTTTCATATTTCTTTGCTTAAAAATACGTTTCAGATCTGTCACATGTTTTAAATTGGAATTCCTTGCAGGTCAAGACCCGGGAATAATCGTGGTTAAACCCACACGAGTGCTTTGGAAACTCACCAATTGCATTTAAGAAATCGTGAGATACTGACAATGTAAGGTCAGTGGGACCGGTTTAACGAAGAAGTGCAACTTGGGAAAATGCGGAAGAGATGAAAAATTCTTTTCCTTCTCTTTTTCAACGAGAATGAAATCATTAACAAAACATTCTTTAATGAACTTATTTTTTTATAAGTATTTATGAAAGCCGAGATGAAGGCAAACATTATTCGGGTTGAATAAAATGTGTTGTGACATTGATTTACGGAACTATTCAAGTTGGAAAATAGTCGCATTGATTTGTGAACTAATAAATTGATTGACACGAAGGTTAATCGAATATGTAATCATCGGGACGATGAATCTTTTTAGGAGGAAGCATGTAACACCTGAAGCTGTTGTTACTTCCTCCACGAGCATACAAGTGTTGATATGTGATTTCTTTGTAAAAAGGATGTGTTCCTTGATTGAGAAATCATGCTTGATATATCTTGTATCTTCTTTGTAGATTGCGAGATCTTTGGTAGTCGAATATGATTGGACTCTTTTATTTCTTTCATTTTGTATCGAGTTTAATCGATCTCGGAATGAATCATAGAGTTATCCATCTATAAGACCTAGCCTTGGATCAGTGGAATTGATCCAAGTATTGCTTTAAGTTTGTTCGTGATGAATTAAAATTACAGACCTTGAACAGGTTGCAAGGTCTAGAAGCATTGAATAAGCTAGTCAGGAGTATGACTCAGGTTGATCATGTGAAATGGATTGGTTCCCGATATCGAAGTATATCTGGAAGGTCTCGATCGTGGACCAGGTAATAATTCGGTTTCATATAATTTTGTAGCCTAAAGGTAGAATAGGGAGCTAACCACATTCAAGAATGCATGTTGTAGGTCTTTTTAAGTGTATGCGGAATGTAGACCTAAGCTGGAATTATTAATGTTAGTAACCTAAAACTAAACCTAACCTAGGGGTTAGATTAGTGTTAATCTAACCTAGACCTAGGCTAAGAGCTAATGTCCTAAGTTAGTATCTATGTTCTATGAAGTTAGACTAGGTGTTATCCTAAATTCTAACCTAAGTTACTAACCTAACTATTGAACAAGGATGTATGGGGACCTATGGAGGGATGCGAACCATGGGCGGCGTTTTCTATGTTATTTAATGCAAAGGATAAGTATGAAGGACAGGTATTGGCGGAGGTTTTAGAAACGCAGCTAAGCGGCCGACGTGGCGTCGCCAAAACTAAAAATGGTCTTGAAATTCTATTTGTCTATCGCCAACTTTGGCGGTCGGTGGCAGTGGAGTTTGAGCGGGAAATTTGGAGTAAATGCAATTAATGAGCTCGGTAGTCGAGCTCGGAATTCGCGAGAAGGCATGCAAATTGGAAAGTTGTTGTTTTGTTTGGCTTATCACGAATTTCGGTTTTCCTTCTGCCTGTTCACTGGTTCTTCGCACCAGTCTTCTTTGTGTTGCATGGCGAGTATGAGCGTATCTAGCTCTTTTCTCTGGCAAGGAAAATATATATGTCATGGAGATAGCAAAATTTTGTTGGTCGCTCTAACTTGGAAAAGGAAAAGGAAGTCAGAGCTCTTTCGGTGAGTGCCTTGGAATTTTGAGCAAAAATCCGGGCATGTTAGGCCCTAACCTTTAAAAATCTTGTTGTCTTTCAGTGATTTCATTAGAACAACTCTGTTCAAATGATTTATGGTAATAGAGGATTTTCTTTGGATGTCTTGTGTGATTTTGACACTTTGTATCTTCATGCTTTGGTTCGATTTTTCATTTATCCCTTGATGGGTGTTTATTAAATTGAAGCTGTGGCTTTATTTCTTTGTGTTTTGCATTACGGCTTAAATATGCAAAATATATGAAAGGAATGTATGCTCGGCTTTGCTCGGCGAGAGCCCATAAATTATTCTTGTGATGGAGTACAGAGCCCTTTGTTATGCTTGTCGATTTTGTCGTCGATGCATGTTGTGAATACTTGTTGGAAGGGAAACTGCTGGACATTTGTTTGATTATTCAGTTTTAATAGAACCTTGTAAGCTCTGTCGTGGTTATTGATGGGGTGGTTATTGATACTTGTTGGGTTTCGTTTTGTCTTTTAAATTTGTTTGGGAAGAGGTAACTTTTGTGTTACAGTAGCCATTACGACCCTGTGGAAGTTGTTTTTCCCTTTTATTGTGGTAATGGGATTGACCCGTTGACATATACAATATGGATATATGTATTTTATTTGAGCGACTCTGTAGAGTCCATTAAATGATTCGTATAAATTGGGCCTTTGTGGAAGCTATATATATATATATATTTGAATGTTGGAAATTGCTTTATGCAGAGTCTTGTTGGAGTAACGAGTAAGGCGACTTACATTATTTGGTAATGAATACTTTCGTTTTACTGAGGAATTTGTGGTTCGAGACTCGGTTGGGCATTTAAATATGTATTCCACTCTATGTAAGCTTGGAGCAAATATAGTTATACGGGCTCCGTTGGATTCTTGTTACTAAATCATTATATAGCTTTTGTATAAACCTGATTTTAAAGGCTTGCCAATGTTGTACACGGATGGAATCATTATCTTCTATGTATTTTGTTTCTTTGTTGTTGGGACTCGGTTGAATTCTTGATAGATAAGCGTGTAAGCTTTGCTTCAAATTATAAGCTGTTGGGTTTACTTTGTTTTTGACTTGTTGGGTTACTTTGAGTATGGGAAGATATCTTGTATGTCGGCTTACGGAAAAGCTAAGCTGTGAATACATTTATGGACTTAGTTTTAATTCCTCGAATGGTAATCTATGTCACTTTTTTTTCCATATAAGCTTTGAGTATGAACATGTAATGTTCTTGGCTTTGTTGGTTTTCTTTAATTAAGCTTGATAACATGAATTATGGCCTTTTAAGTAGGTCGCGAATACCATACTTTCAACTCTGATTTCGTTCGAGGGTGATTACGATATTCATGTATATTTTCCTTCGATTACATTCCAGATTTGATGTGGCTATGCATGCTTTGCTTGGATTTCGTTTAAAAATCCCTTCGCATAGTCGTAGGGAAATGTCATTGCTTAAATGATCATGAGTCTTTGGTTGACTGCTATAGAAAAGGAGTTCTTTGATTTCGACCTTGTGTCTAAAAGCCTTTCAGTGCTAATCTTCTTATCTGTCACTTTTGCGTAAGGTCATACTGAGTCCGCTTGGTAGATAGACGCCGTTGTTTGGCAAGAAGGCTCTTGTCTTGTAGTTGCTTTATTGTAAGTTTTAATAAAACGCGTGGTGTTGATGATGGACTCAAGCTGATTTATTAGCATGTGTATTAAGTGAATGCCTTGCTTTTGGAAAGATGGTATAGACATGAGCTAGTTCGGAGGAAACATGTACAATTTGTTTATTTCTCTTATTGTAAAAATTATAAGTTGATATAATTGTTTAACTAACATCTGTAATTGATTTTACATAATGACGGTAATCTAGGATTGATATGATATTCCTCTTTTTAAGTTGAATATAATGATTGTCGATGTTTGTTCAACTTGGGATTTACTGATGAATAATTGCTTAGGACACTTTTGTTCTTCTTGATCCTAATATTTTGATGAAATATTTGAGAAGTATATAGGACTACTCCGTAACGAAAATTATTGTTACACGTTATAGACATGATATATTCTTAACGTATAGTCTGAGTCATGTTTATTTGATTGGTGATTTTATATCATTTAAACAGGGTGTTTAATGAAAACAATTGATGGATTGCAATTGTTTTAAAAGTTAGTGCTTATCATGCTCAGTTCATCAAAGCCCGACTCATGTTGACTATTTTTGCAGATGGTTGCCGTAAGTGGTAAAAGCATGTAGATCTGATAGGATAATCAGATTGATTAAATTTGATTTTAAGTAGAATTTCAGATAGATTCTCTAAAATGTATTATATGAGGAAAGATGTCCTTTTCCGTTGAGCATTGTATTAAGTATGCTAATTGTACAAAATGTATACGTATAGATACGAAAAGAATGGAAATAAGTATTTTCTACTTATGTGTTGTATTCTTATTCGATTGTTGACCTTCTTCGGTTTATATACCGGAGGGGCATTGTTATCATTGTATAAATTGGAGACTTTGTGATTGTCGATAAAAGTTACAAGAATATGAATTGAATTCTTATGAGTGTTTAGTAGTTCTAATTTGTTCTATCGAAAGCAAAAATTGAATTTTAAATCTTTGTCTTTCTAAAAGATAGGGTTAAAATGAACCTAAGCGAAACGCTAATCAAATTGAATTAAATTACTAATCCCTAGTCTTGATTATGACGAGGACAACATTAAATTGGATTCTTAATCATTGATATCTTGATACTAATAAGTATGATATAAATTCGATTAGGAGAAGCTGATATAAATCTAATGGGGTTCGGATGGCAATCTCATGTGAAGGTTATGAGTTATTGTTCAATTCATTTGTTTTAGAATCATGTATATTCTAAGAACTCCTTGATGAGACCTTGGCCTTAATATCTCCACCATGTAATGGGTTTTATTGAGAAGGCCATCCTTAGAAGAAGAATCCGAGGGGATCGGGAAAGGCTAACCTTAGGGGAACGTCTTTAATATAATTTAAACTCAATGTGCGTAACGCATATTAATAAGTAGATCTTTTCGAGGCGGATTTAAATTTTGGGCACAAGTCAATCTGCGGGGTTGTACCTCAGAGAAGATTAGGATCTTCTCGAAGTTACAAAATGCGGGTGACTTATGACAACACCCTTTGCATTGATCGCTAAGATTTACACTTTGATCTCGAATGAGTTACTCAGGGACCGATTAGGAATGTGGTCACGTTATAAGGCTGCCTAGGAGATTCGGGGTATCTTGACACCTTTGGTTTAACTAGGATTGAACAGATGTCATCATATCCCTAATCCTCGTGGGCATCCATATAACATTATCACCTTGTTAATCTGTCTCCGAGTGATTAAGTTGAGATAGGAAGGACTGACAGAAGTCGGTATAAGACATTCTACATAACATAAGAATGGGGTGAAGGGCGTATTCAGTTGACAGTATGCCGTTAAGGAATACGAGACATAAACAGTATGTTTCAAATCTTTGGCCAAAGTATCGCAAAATTGCTTGATTGCGTTGTCCTAATTCACCTAGTCTAAGGGATGAGATGCCGATGAATAATGGTAACAATTATTCGATTAGGTTCCTTGGACGAGCATTACGAATCCCGAGAATAGGGAAGAGAACCACAAGAGTGAAGTGTTAAATAAAAACACCAACTCTTATTACTCATGAATAGATCGGTAGATTACTTGAGTCATGGAATGAATAGATCGGAGGTACTCCAAGTCATTACTGTGTATATGGTTATCTCATTATAAGAATGGTTATTTGATTTGTGAGTTCTAAATTATGTATTTAGAACCGTGATGCAATTTTCAAAAAAAAAAAAATTCACTTGTTCTAAGGTATAAAATGAGGACGTTACGGTTGTTATCCCGTAAAATTAGCAAGGGAAATTTTGTGGGTAACCCATGAAATTTTTTTCGGCCCCTCATCGGGGACCCCTCTATGTTCGAACGTTGCAAAACCCTTTCCCAAGAAATCTAGTTTTCCGAACTTAGCCATTTTTTGGTCTTTTTGGGTTGGGCACACCTTTTGTCTGTGCAACACAGAGTAAATCTATGCACCCTTCATTTCCTTTGGCGCACCCTTTGACGTGTTAACACACATTTTGGTGTGCCTCCCCATGTTGTGCCTTTCTTGCATGCGCCTTCGTGTCAACAATATTTTTGTTGCGCCACATTTTGGTGTGCCAAGGGCGCACGTATTTCCATGTTGACAGCACTTTTGGTGCACTAAAGGTGCACATAACTTCGTGTTAACATGTGTTTCGGTGCGCCACAGGGCGCAAGCTTTGCAATGTCGACAGGTGTTTTGATGCACCACTTCAAAAAGTGGTTGGCACATTTATTACACCTTTACCTATATAGGCGCATCCACCCTATAACTTTCACAATTGAAACACGTGATTGATATTTTTCCCCTACACCTTTCAACACGTCTGTCATCCTCGTGTCATGTTCGTGGACCCAGCCACCTCTCACATTCTATATATTCTAGGTAAGTGGTCCTTGTTTTCTTGTGTTTTGGTTTTGTTGTTGATTATCTCTGTTTGAGTGGTAGGATAGAATAGATCTGAACCATGAAGCTCCTCCTACTTTTCTGTTTTTCCCTCCTAAATTTGTTTCCATCCTTTTTCCGAGATCTACTAGTTAGGATGACTCTGCCCAGCAAAATCCAAAACCTCCTTACTACCCCCTTCACCACTTGAAGCAATGTGGAGTTAAGCCTAAAAATCATGATCTGTCAGAGAGGGAAGAAAAATCATTTTCCAAAGCTATGTTTTCCCTTGTGCACACGCAACCCTTATATCAGAAGCACAGTCACACCTATGGCACACTAGATTTAATTGCAGCACATGAGCTCTCTGCGCTTTAAAAACTAGTCTCCATATAGATGCAGGCACTTTCCTTATCATAGCAACAAAAATGTCATGTGCTACACGTAATAAATCTACACCCTTGGGCACACCCAACTCCCATGTCACATGTCAAATACCTACACCATAGGTGCACCCTACCCCTATGCAACATAAACATTACTTGCGCCAAGTACAAAACTGCTTAAACGATGCGGCGTATCCCCAACTACAGAAGCACGGTGTTATGCAATCCTTCCCTACACCGCACCGAGTTCCCTTTTGCGCACATAAAGAATATGTTACACACACCATATATGCACCCTTCGGTGCACCAAAGTTCCATGTAACATAAAAATTATATGTGCCACTGGCACATCCTATCCCCATGTAACATGAAAATTATCCATGCCCGATATAAAACACGTATAAGTGGCGCAGGTGCACTTCCGCTTGCAACAATTAAAATGCAACGTGCAAGATACATGTGCCTTGCGCCCTTTAGCACTGATTTGTCACTTGTAACACTATTTTTTTGTGTGCCATACTATTTAGCCCTACAACTGCGGTGTTCATGCACCTTGCGCCTTGATGCCTTAAAATTTCCAACTCTTCCTTCTATCAATGCTTTAATGGGAGATCAAAAAGCTAACATGACTCTTCTACATTGGATTTCACTTCTTCTTCTTGCAGATCAACAACTGAGTTCAGAACTACATATGTCTACATTAAGCAAGAGACCTACCAAGTCTAAGGGTGAAGCCAAGCTTACAGAGGAAGAAATGAAGTACAAATATCAGAGGGTCAGGATGCAGAATCCCAAGAAGAATGTGACTTGGATAGAAGAGATTCAAAACTTGGTCATATCGATATGGAAGATTTACGGCCGAACGAGAAGGGTCACAGAAGTCCGTGGATGGAAAATCGGCGTGCGGTGGCCTACATTTTTTGGAGGGATCCCCGTCAGTGTAGTGAATAATGAGTTCATGATGGTAGTAGCCCGCTACTACAACAAAGACACAAGGTGTGTCCAGAATGAGAAAGGCGAGGTTGTGATCAACCTCACTGCCCGAAGCACTTCGAAATAATGCTTGGCATTCCTCACCACCGGCACTTTGTGGCCGGAAGCCAAGAAGATTACACCAAGGCTTGGGAAGATAATGAATATCGAGTGTATGTAATTGATGAATGAGGTATACCGGAAAAAGAAGAAGGTGGTGACCGGATGGCCACAAGTCATTCATCGCTGAAATTTCTCGGAGGAACTAAGTGATACCATCACAT
This sequence comes from Taxus wallichiana var. yunnanensis, assembly GCA_018340775.1. NCBI lineage: Eukaryota > Viridiplantae > Streptophyta > Pinopsida > Cupressales > Taxaceae > Taxus > Taxus wallichiana. The sequence continues at coordinate 94,105 of JADAXU010000071.1, read as the reverse complement.
TCCTAAGCGAGTATTTGGGCTTCCCGATGCCCACTACTTTCATAAATGGATGTTTAGATACACGGAGACAATGAACAAGAATGTTCCGGATCAACGCTTTGAGTGGGCGAGAGATCATAAGCAGCACTATATCTAAGTAGCTTTAACAACTCACCATAACAGGAGGTTCTACATGCACTCCTACATAGTTTATGTTGCAGCCTCGGAAAGAGATTATCTAGCATTGATGCAGTGTGGGGTTTGGCCCCAAGTAAAAATATATGAATACTATCCAGAGCTGAAGCTGGAAAATAATATTTCTTAGTTTACAAAGATTAACGATGCCTTCTTCTACGGCATCATCTACCTTTTGAGGCCAAACATGACTCACGGTCGTACAACCAAGAGCATTTTTGTAGCAACGGAGAAGTAGGGAGCCTTATTCACACAATTTCCCACCTTCACTTATCTAAGGGCAGCCAACTTCTTGGGGGAACCAACCAAATTGCCAAGATATGCCGGCCCCAAGCTGATCCTGTTGGAGCTATCAAGACAGCTCATAACCTATCACGAGAAGTGCTTGAAGAGAAAGAAGGGTGGAACTCCTTTCCCCCTCACAGTGGGCAGGTACACTTGTCTTTCTCACCACAAATCCCGTGAGATGTTTGTAGAGTGGAGATGCTCAATCTAAAGCAAAAATTCTGGAAAGGCCCACTTTTGACCCAAGGAATTACCTGCTAGGGCCAAACTCGATCCAATCCACATTCCATAGATCGAGGATATTTATATCGACCTGTATCATGAGGTCAAGCTCAGAAAGAAAGATCACTCCCACTTGGCCTTGGCTGAAATCATTTAGTACGGCATAGCCATCATCCCAAAAGGTTATCAAACTACTGATCAAGAAGTTGATTAGGTATATCTTGACATGGGTGGGGACAACTAGCCGTTCACTATAATTGACAGAACTAAAGCACCTCAAATAATAGAAGAAAGGGTCAAAGAAACTCTGTGGAGAACAGAGCACTGGTGCAGGATGAATGGTCTCATCTACCTCGGAGTTGATTTCACCACATCTCCATTGGGCAATGCACCTTCTAGACTAAAACATATACCAAAGAGCAAAGGTAAAGACAAGGAGGGTGATTCAAGCTCTACCCAAGAAGAGACTCTGTAAGTCCCCTTCTACTACATGAGAACAAGTTATAACTTTGCTTCTCCAAGAAATAAGCATCCGAAGATGTTCCGATGGGAACATCCACTCAAGATGTTGCCACTACTACAACTGTTGAGGTCCCTTCTATCCCTTCTCCCTCTCCTCCTTCCCTCCTCGAGTGACCTAAGCGACCATTCCTTTGGTTGTGTCCTCTCCCCCATCTTCTACTCTTCCCCCTTCCTCATCATCCATCTTCTCTTCTCTCACGGAGCTGTCCCCACCATTTCTTCCCTCATCTCTCAGCTCCCTTCCATTTCCATGTCTACCTCCCCTGTAGTATCTCTTCCTCCCGTGAGCACTTTCTCGGCCTCCCTCTCAATGCCACCTCCAAGTGTCTCCACACATTTTCCTTCTACTACTACACTGCTCCATTTTCATTTCGGCCCCTCTCCCATAAGTCTAGCATGGATCTCTCAGCACCTGAGCCAACAAAAGAGGAAATTTCCCATCGCACCAATGGAATTCTCTGTCATCCCATCAAAGGGGGCTAAGAAGCAAAAGCCTATAACCCACTTCTCTCAGAGTGCGTAAGGAGAGAGAGTAATGGAGATAGCATACCCCAATCCTTTAAAGGATAAAAAGGATCTGTCTTTGATAGATTATATAGTGACCCAAGTCACAATGGGGACGTCTTCAAAAATCCTTTAAGGAGAGGCCCTATCTGCAGTTGACGCCCTTTGCAAGAAGCTCCAGGAAGAAAAGGAAGAAAAGAGGCTATTAAAGGAGAAAAATAAACATCTTCTCCACACCTTGTAGAAAATGGGCAGTGCACCTCCTATAACTACCACTAAAACTCTTGAGCCTCTGAGCCAGATAAGATTAATGAATACACCAAAATTGGTGAGCAGGGTATGGCAGTTTCCTCCTGGAGGAGCCAAATCCTCAAGGAAAGTGAGGGAGTAATCACCAAGTTCACCAGTTTATATCAGAATATCAATCGGGTGAACAAAGAACTCCAGGCAATAGCAGGACCCATCTCTCGAAGAGCTGGACCATGCTAGGATGTAGCATGAGACCTTTTAGAAAATGCTTGACTGTTCAGTCAAAGATCTGGTCAAGTTCGGCGTCTTTGGTCACCCCAGAGCCCTCAACAAAATCCTTTCTACTTTGGATTACTCGGGTCGATCAGTTGGAGTTCGTCCTAGAGAAGATTGACAAGATCAAGGAGGAAGCCCTAGATGCAATGCATCAAATGGAGCAAATTGTCTTGAGAATGTCTCCGGGCTTGCTCACTCCTTCTTTCACCTTAAGAAAGGTGGATGAAACTATTCGGATCTTCAAGGAGATTGTTTCACAAGGGCTGGGACCAGAAGTCACTTTCGATGCCGAATCCATCAACAACCTGCTGGCCTGTCGTGACTTCATTGGGTACCTGATAGATGCAGAAAATGAATATTCCAAGCTTCCAAAAAATCTCATAGATGAGTGGGAGTCTTGCAAGGCTATCAATGATCGACACAAGGATCCTTCCCAGGATCAACTTCAACCCATGATCAGCAAGTTCATGGAATACCGTGCCCAATTCCACATCTCGTCACCTGAGCAGCAGCAAAAGTAGGATACCCCCTTTTAGCCACGGGACGACGATGAATAGTTTCATTCTTCCCAACTTTCTCCTTGTAATTATCTAAAGTATGTTGACACAAATGATGACATCATCCATGTTGCACCATGGGATGATGTCATCCACAAAGTTGTCAAAAGTCAACAAATGACTTTAGAATCTCTTGTAAGATATTTTTGTAATTAGGTGGTTGGTTTTTTTCCTTCTTTTTTCTCTCCCCTTCTATATATACTTGAATACTTATTGTATTCAAGGGTGGATACTTTTCGATGAGAGATAGAAGTAGGAAGAAATTTTTGAACTTTTTGTAACGAAACGAATATTAATAAAATATTTAGACTTTGTACTCAATACATGTGTTTTACATCGAACTTTCTTATGTTAGATATGTGTGATTGTTCTATTGAATCTAATTCTACTTTGTTGTCATTTATTCATCAATATTGCTTTATTCATCTATTTAAAGTAGGTTTGGCTCTGTATACTACCAACCCGAATCATAGACCTTCTGACCTTTCTACTTTGGAATTCATTTCTTTTCTCTCTTTAGATCTTTCCTATCTCCCCACCTCATTTCTTTCCCTTCTTTTACAGTTGGAAATACCTCTACTTTGGATGATATCCCAACCTCGAAGGTAGAATATTGTGAGATTTGCATAAGATTCCTGTTGGTAGAATAGCAATAAACCAATTTCACTTTCTTTGACTCAAAGAGGGCTATGCCCCGCACACTTTGTTGGCTCATCTCGTCCATAGACCCGTCCACCCGAATAGATTTTCAAACCAAGAAGTAGCTCATTGGGGACCTCACCTAGGAGCTCACAAAGTAGCTCACTTGGGAGCTCACCTAGCAAGTCACTTGGGAGCTCACCAAACAACTCGCCATGTAGGTTACCTACGAGTCTGTTCTAGGAGCTCGCCGATCAGCTCAAGTTGAGCTCACTCGGAGCTCGTTAAGTAACTCACCTAGGAAATCGACTAGGAGCTCGCCTGACAGCTCACCTTACCAACTCACCTTGAACTCACCTTAAGCTTTCCTTTCCAACTCACCTTGAGCTCATCTGTAGCTCGCATGTAATCTCACCTCAGAGATTGCTGAAAAGCTCACCTAGGAGCTCACCAAGTAGCTTACCTAGGAGCTCAACTGGGAGCTCAGAAAGTAGCTCGCCATGTAAGCTCACCTTGAGCTCACCCAGAGCTTGCCAAGTAGCTTGACTTGAGCTCACCTAGGAGCTCATCAAGTAGCTCACCCGAAAAATCACATGGGAGCTCACCTTACTAACTTACATGGGAGCTCACCTATCAACTCACCTTGCTAGCTCACCTTAAGCTCACTTAGGAGCTCACCTTACCAACCCACCTTGAGCTTGTCAGTAGCTCACCTCAGAGTTCATTGAGCAGCTCACCAAGTAGCTCACCTAGGAGCTCACCTAACAACTCACTTGAGAGCTCACCTAGTAGCTCACCTGGAAGCTTGTCGATCAGCTCACGCGGGACCTCGTCGAGTAACTCACCACAGAACTCACCTAGGAGCTCACCTGATAGCTTTCCTTGCTGACTCATCTTGAGCTTGTATTGCCCGAACTTGCCTTGAGCTCATCTGGTAGCTCACATATAAGCTCACCTTAGAGATTACCGATAATCTCACCTTTGATCTCACCTGGGAGCTCATCGAGTAGCTCACCTAGGAGCTTGGTTGGGAGCTCGGTAAGTAGCTTGACTTGAGCTTATCTAGAATGTCACCTCGAGTGTTTCACACGAATGTTTCAACTTTTGGGACAGAGTTGCTTTTATCCTTTCATTCCTTTGAGAAAGCAGAGATAGGGTTAGGGCTAGGAGGAATACATTGATGTCGGTGCGCATACCGGGAGAAAGATCGGATCACTTCCTTCTTGCAGGGGAGTAAGCGTTAGGGCTGCGAAGAACTCCTTTTTGTCGTGGAAGGACTACCTGCAAGTAAGAATACAAGACCACCAGATTTTAATTAGACAATAAATGAGGGAGCTGCCTTAGGCCCAGGAAATATAAAACTTCCTTTCGAAGGTGGTCAGTTCCCCTGCTAATATGAATTAACACAAATGATTGTAAAATCACAATTTAATTGCCTCGTTGAAACAAGTAGAGGAAAGGCTGGTTTTGGTTTTGAATCACGGTGACCGATGCCGGTCAGTGTCACCGGTACCGGTTGATGATAACCGATATCGGTAGGGGTAGTGATTTAAGGGGTTGGGTGAAGGTTGGCTATAAGATGGCTATATGATAGTTATGGTGTTTATAAGGCTGGTAGAATGACTGGGGATAGGTAATGAGGTGATGGAGAAGACTCAGAGAGTATGGGGGCTATTCTTGGGGCAAAGTAGGGGTAGAGGAATGTAAGTTAGGTGGAGAGTGTTACCGGGTAATAGATCTGAGGGTAGACTTGTAATTACTGTGATTCAGAAATCCAAGAAATATTATTAAAAGAACATATAAGACTTACTTACTAGTTCCTGATGGAAAATGCAGGTTCTGGGACTGTGATGACGAAGACAGGGCTCAAGTAGGATGATCTGACAATCCAAGATGAGCTATCTCCTCTCCTGATGCTTGGATGAGTGTCACTGGGCTCTGGTTATTCAGTTGCAGTCTGGGCTTGATGTCCTTCTCTGCAAACTTCTCTCTTTCCTTCACTTGTCTCTGCTTGGCCAAGTGAATTCCGGATTCTTCCAATGACTTCTGATTCGGATCAATGAAAATCCAACCCTTTGTTTTTGGTTGGGAGTGGTCATTTACAGGGAACCGATGGCGGTTACGTAACCGACGGCGGTCGAGTAGGAACCGGTATCGGTCAGGTCAAAGTGGGCTATTTTTAGTAAAATAGCCGCTTTCCCTCCTTTTCTCCCGAGGGATTAGTTGTGGGCTTGGTCAAGTCATTATGAGGTTGGTTTTAGGTGTGGGTGAGGAGTCATTAGTCATGGGTGTGGATGTAGACCAAGTTATAGGTCTTAATTAGGTTAGTTTAGGGTTAAGACTAGGTCATGATGAGGTGGCGAAATGAGGTGGCAGGTATGGCGATGTGGATTTATTAATTATAAGGTAATTAATAAATAATTGTGTAAGGTTTAGGTGATGAGGTTAGGTTGCGAAATGAGATGCGGGGTCACGGGGGTCGTAAGACACAAATTTGGTGTCTACATTAGCCCCTTGTTGTCGTGTAGCTTGTCTTGTTAAAGCTGCACGGACAATAATAAGAAGTGGTTACCCCTGTTAAGGGTATAGGTAATCCCCCTCAAATCTATCACAGATTGAGGTAGCGTGAAATCAGGGATAGGGTTGATAAAGGGTAAATGGTGTTTAGATGATGGTAAGATGGTGGGGTAGGTCCAAGGAAGTAGACGCACGTTGAAATGCAGTAGTGCGACCAGGGTACATGATTTGAAGAGAAAACAAGCAATTCATAGGCAAAGGTCGATAGTTTATCCAAACAAGGGTGATATAATCCTGGTATCCAAGGCATAGGAAGTAGCTCCAGGGGATATAACGGGTAAGGTACAGGAACGTTTAGGCATGTTCGGTAGTACCAAATGGTTGGTTTGGTTGAGATAAACGTCACGGTCTTGGTCTAGGCAAAGTTGGTCGACTGATCAAGTCAAGGACCCTAATCATGCTAAAACATGAACATGTGAGCTCGATTGAACAAAAAGCTACATGATGGGTGGATAAAATTGTAATTTGTTGGTTTTGGGCGAGGTATTTAATTGGTGCGGCCTTGGGTCGGCCGATTGATTAGTGAGGGCCATGGGTCGGGCCAAATGGTTGGGTGCGGCCTTGGGTCGGGCCAAATGGTTGGTTGCGGCCTTGGGTCGGGCCAAATTGGTTGGTTATGGCCTTGGGTCGGGCCAAATGGTTGGTTGCGGCCTTGGGTCGGGCCAAATGGTTGGTTGCGGCCTTGGGTCGGGCCAAATGGTTGGTTGCGGCCTTGGGTCGGGCCAAATGGTTGGTTGTGGCCTTGGGTCGGGCCAAATGGTTGGTTGCGGCCTTGGGTCGGGCCAAATTAGTTGGTTGCGGCCTTGGTCGGGCCAATGAAGTCAATAAAGGGTTTTCAACGAAGGCGGATATAGGCGATGTTGTGAGAAAGGGCGATTAGTAAATAAGGGCAGAAATTGGGGAAAGGTGGGATTAAACCGATATCGATTCTCTATGACCGGTATCGGTTATATGACCGATACCGGTTCTTTAGGGCATTATATAACCGATATCGGTTATAGGTCAAAAACCTATAAAAAGAAAAATACGGCCTGTCATTGTCACATTGTCAATTTGAAAACCAATTTTAGTTGTCTGAGGTGTATTAGTGAAATTGTTGAATTTTTCGGCTGAGGTGGCACTATTTGAGTGGAGAAGTGAGTGGTTGGTAGGCCCTAGTGAGTAGGAGGCAGCATTTGATTGGTGGAGGACCCAGCAGAGGAGTTTAGAGCCATGGCACAGCCAGGAGGAGCTGGAGGTGCTGGACCAGCTGGACCGCCACCACCTATCCCACCACGACGACGTGTAGTCATACCGGTAGGTTCGAAACCTCTCATTATGTGAATTTGATGTTGTTAAGCTAGATTTGGGGTTTGGGTAGGAATCCAATATTTTGATAAAATAATGAATAAATTGAAGCTATTTGAAAAATGGAGAGGGTAGATGAGTTAAATAGGCCAAGGCGGCAGGGTGGGTAGGTTTTTAGGGTGTTTGGGTGGGTAAATAGAGATAAATAGGCCAAAAATGGATTTGGGGGGCCGCGTCGGGTTCGGCTCCGTAATTTTACAGTGACCGATGCGGTCACTAAGCGACCGTCATCGGTCACAAAGTTTTCGGGCAAGGTGGGTTTGTGGTTGACCGGTGTCGGTCGTGGGTTGACCGGCGTCGGTGGAGAGGGGACCCGAGAGGACCGTGCGGTCATGGGTGACTAGTACCGTCCTTAGTTAGGATTTATTTTGGGTGTTGTGTTGTTGTTGAATTTTTATTGTTGTTTGGGTGTTGTTTTGTTATTAGTGGTTTGGGTTTGGTGTGTTTTATTGTTGGGCTTTGTGTTTTTGGGGGTGGAGAGGGAAGGGGTAGAGGTTGATAGGAAGGTTGATTGGTGGGTGGGGGAAAAATGGGGCGGTTGTGTGGTCGGGTGGGTAAAAGGGGGTATAGAAGGTTAAAGTAGTTTTGTTTGAAAGGGTAGGTCTAATGAAGTGGGTTATTTGTGCAGGCACGTCAGCAGCTGACTATGCGGGATAGGATGCCTCCGCTGTTGAGACGGATGCGGCCACACATGTCCGCGGTGCACTGGGCCATCATGCGCGAGGTGGGACTCGGTGGAGTCCAGCGATATAGGGCTATAGAGAGGGATCACAGTCTTATGGTTGCCCTCATCGAGAGATGGGATCCGCGACTGTGTTTTCCATCTCCCAACTAGAGAGATGACTATCATGCTGGAGGATGTGTATCACATCCTTAGACTACCGATCGATGGAGAGGCAGTATTTCAGGTAGACGCAGAGACAGCTATGGATAGCATTCTACAGGTATTTGGGGATGCAGCACGCTATTGACGTATCACAGTGCGAGCATTGCCTATGGGGACATGTATCGTGCCCACAGACATGAGACATGGCTAGCCATGTTGATGATGATAGGCATCACATGCTTCACCCTCCCGGACTCAGAGGGAGGCCGTTTTCCACGTGCGTTGATGGGGGTACTACACGAGATGGTGGAGGAGCATACGTGTTATGCTTGGGCACCAGTATACCTAGTGCAGTTATACAGAGAGCTGTGGGGCTATCGCCGGATGAGGTGATTCGGGATTTGTTCCACATTTTTGTTACATTTGGGGCATATGAGCATATCATATGTATTCGACCAGTAGGGCTGCCCCAGCAGCCAGGGCCACAGGTGATATATAGATATGGCTTTCAGAGGTGGTTGGGGGTCATGGGCCAGCCACGAGTGGTGCTCGCCGGATGGGATGTAGCTTACTACCGGCATATGCTAGAGGGCCTGACCATGTTAGATATTGTATGGAGGCCTTACAGAGGCCATCAGCCCCGAGGAGGAGCCCGATCACAGATGCGCTTGGATCCAGTATACATTCTGGATAGCAGGACGGAGGCGGGAGAGTATGAGTGGATACCCCTGGAGAGGGTACGATGATAGTTGGGGCTACGACAGGATGAGCCACCTCCCTTCCCTCAGTACCGAGAGGATGATGTAGAGGCCCCACTACCCACGCAGCCCGTTGACCCAGATTGGGTAGCAGAGAGGCCAGCAGATGATACAGTGGATGACGCCCAGTGTACAGTTCATTTTGGTGTGGTGGGGCTGGTCGAGAGAGCGCGAGATAGCACAACCCGCCCACTGCAGCCCAGATTTGGCGGCTATTATAGAGAGAGAGGACCACCTCTAAGGATAGTGCGTTATTATACGGGCGGCTTATGCTGCCACACAGCACGAATAGGTGTATTACAGGCGGCTAGCTTGAGTGCGAGTGCAGTGCAGCAAAACCACGAGGTATAGCCACGAGCACCACCACGCACCACCACCACGCACCACACAAGTATAGGTACACCACCGCCAGTGCAGCCACGAGCATAGGTACCGCCACCGGCACCCAGCACAGCCACAGGCACAGGGTGTATTGGTAGGACAGGGGCCATTATTATTAGGAGTCGGGGACCAGCCCCAGCAGCTATGGTGGCACGGGCCCGTTATATGGAGGTGAGAGCGGAGGCCCGGTACTATCAGGACATCCTTGATGGTACCGGGGCTGACTATCAGCCATATGCGGCGCCGAGGCGAGACCTCGTAGAGCCGAGAGATCCTGAGGGGGTGCAACCACAGCCGGTGGGTCCATTACAAGGAGGAGGTGAGAGCGGCACGGGACCAATAGGAGACAGGCCGAGGGCTGGTGGAGAGAGCTGAGGTATCCGTGCAGAGGAGATAGTTTGTGTTTTTGGATATTAGATAGAGGCACCGGTCTGTGAACCGGTTATGTATAGAGAGGCCTGCGTGCCCACATATGATTCTTTCATTCATTTATTCATCTTGTTGTATATACCGGCCTGCGAGCCGAGTACGGGTTGTATAGTTGATACCGGCTGCGAGCCGAGTATATTTTTGATATGAGAGACCGTCGGCTGCTGCCGAGTCGTCGAGATTTTGACGATTATTGCGGCCTGCGTGCCGGCTTTGTATTATCTTGAGATCACAGAGGCCCCTATGCAGGGAAAGTTGTATATTTGAAACCTTTGATATATATATATATGATGATTTTGACCCACATGGTGTATATGAAATGTTTTATTTGTTTTGTTGATGGTTTGTAAAATTTAATGGATGATGAGTTTGATCTACATGGTGTATATGAAATGTTGTATGTGTTTTGTCGATGGTTTGTTTTATTGTAGATATATGATGTTGATGAAATAGCGATAATATATTGATGTGATTTTGATGACAAATATTGGTAAATGGTGTTGTTATGTAGGAAAAAGAGGCGGGCGCCACAAAATTTGCAAAAATGAAGAAACGGCTTAGGTTTAAGCAAAAGGGGGCACATGACCGATATCGGTTATGTAACCGATGTCGGTAGCTATATGACCGATAACGGTTATGTAACCGATATCGGTTATTTGAAATTATATTTCCTAAAAATAGAACTGCTTGGTTGGCAACTTAAGTTCTTATTTTTAGCATTCTTATTTTTAGAGTCATGCAACAAGTTAAATACGCGAATGCGACGCTGTTTGACGACTGATATAGGTAATTACATGAAAGAATTTGAGTGATAAGGAGGAAAGAGACAGGTGAAGTGAGTGTGGGCTAAGATTCAGAAGGTAGAAAGACAAGTTATATTTGAAGAGGGTGGTGAACATGGCTGAATGAGGAGAAGCATCCAGCAGGCAGGGACGAGGGGGAAGACAAGTTCCACCCCAAGCTGCTGCATCCCGAGAGGTAAATTGTTTGGTTGTAATTTGATTCTTGCATGTTTTGTGTGAATAGGATGAGAGAGAGTAAGTGGGTAAAGATGAGAAAGAAAAGGTGATAGGAAAGGGTTTGGGATGGGGTGAGTGCTATGGGGTAGGTAAGCAGGGTGGTCACGTATGTTTTTAGGTATAGATAGGAGTAAACGGGCAAAATAATTATCGTAGGTGTATGTTTTTAAGCAGGGTGTATATTTTTGACAGTGACCGGTATCGTTTAGAGATAACCGGTATCGGTTAGCAAACCGGTATCGGTTATCTATAACCGATATCGGTTATCTATAACCGATATCGATTCTATAAGTATCTTACTATAGAGTTTCCAGAATTTGAGAAAAAACCCGTGGAGATTTGTTTTATTGAATAATTATGTGTCATTTTGATGTATGCAGGCGGAAGCAAGGTTAAGGATGAATGATCTTTGTCTTGCTAGCGTTGTTGTCACGAATCCGAGCGGATGTAACACCAGCTGAATGGGCATTGATAAATCGTTTGGGGTTAAGTGGAATCCGTTATTATTCAAGAATCACACATAACCATGCTATGTTGCAGGCATTGATTGAGAGATGGAATCTAGAAAAGAATACCTTCTATCTACCAAGCGGGAGATGATGCGGTGGCGTTGGAAGATGTGTTTCGTATTTTGAGACTCCCAATGATAGGAAAAATAGTGTATCAGGCGTTGCCTAGCGTGGGGCGGGCAGCGATAACAGCAGTATTTGGTTCAGCTGCATGAGATTTGACACAGCGAGGTTTGACATTCACTTATGGTACAATGTATATGTACACACCCCTGAGGAAACAAGGTTGGCAGTGGTATTAATGATAGCGGTAGGGTATTATGCATTATCGAGGGCGGAGGGTGGAAGATTTCCAAAAGTATTGATGAGTGTTATTTGGGAAATGATAGAAATGAGCGTGACTTTCGCATGGGCACCCACATATCTGGCAGAGTTATATAGGGGTTTATGGGCCTGCAAGCGAAAACACAGGATGACACTGGATTGTTCGTACTTATTACATTGTTGGGCCTATGAGCACATTGTTTGTGTGCATCTAATAGGCCGACCCATCGAGTCGGGAGAGGCAGGAGTGTAGAGGTTGGGATTCAGACGATGGGTCCAGACAGAACAAGAAGCGAGATCCCAGGCCGTGATAGATGACATCGAGTATTATAGACAGGTATGGGAGATGGTGATGATTGCGGATATTTGTTGGAGGCCTTACGGGAACTATATGGTGACAGAGAACATAGCTGAGGAGTTAAGGGGTGTGGAGCGATTGAGGTGGATCGCAGGGCACAGGCCGGTGAGTACGAGAGGATTCCTCTAGATCATGTGCGGTGACAATTTGGGTTCGTTCAGGATATACCTATGACATATAGACCATACATGAGGATCGACACCGAGGCAGCATTCTCACCTCCCCGGCCGACACCTCCAGAAGGGCCAGAAGAGATAGCAGCCGATCGTAGGGTAATGGATGCGGGAATGACAGAGGCCTATAGAGTATGGTGGGTAGCAGAGCTGCGAGGTGCACGTGAGCGCCCTGACATAGCTGTGATTACAGTGGAGAGAGATCGTCTGTAGGATTTGGTTCACCAGCTTCAAACATAGGTGAATGAGACAACGGGATTGTTAGAGGTTTCACAGTTATGAGTGGAGAGACTAGAGGCAAGATTCCTCCACGCGAGAGGATGTATTCGTATGTTACAGGAGATGTTGGCGGATCAGTGGGAGGAACCAATAGCAGTGGCACCTTTGAGGATGGAGAGGCCAAGTGAAGGGCGTCGATGATCACGATCACCACCTGATTCGGGAGGAGGCGCAAGGGTCTAAGTGAATTTCGTAGGAATATAAGAATAAATAAGGATGCCGACCTGTGAGTCGATGATAGAGAAGATGTATTTGTTTAACATCTAAAATAAAACTAAATATGTATATTGTTTTGAGTGATGATAATAATAAGAATGGTTGTGTTTTGAATGTTATTTTTGTTTGTTTTGAAAAAGGATAAAGATGAATGTTGTCAAATAGAAATACACAAAAATATTTATATTTACAACACATGATAGGGTATGGTAGGGGATGGTCGAGCTAACCTTGGGAGACCCCATGTCTCCCAAGTGCTGCCTACATAGCCCATTGCACAAAGCAAGGAAGGGCCTCAGACTGATGTAGTTCTCCCTTAGGACCAGGGAGAGGTGAATTCAGGAAATTTGGTTGTGGTTAGGCAATTTGTTGGTTGGTAAAAATTGATGTTGGTAGGGTAATGTTGTTGGTGTTGGCGATGTTGATGTAGGTATAGGTAAAGTGAAAGTTAGCTTACCCAAGTAGTAGGGAATCGTATCCTGATTAAGGTCAACACACAATCCTAGAGTCGAGAAAAGAGGCAAAAGTGTCCCGTAGTTGAGAAGAGCCAAACAAACCACATATTAACATAGGATGAGCTTGAATCCCTAGGTACCTTGCATAGGCGAGAAGTCGATAGGTGAAAAGAGTTGTATAATCACAATATATCGGATATACGTCACGTCCCTTGAGTTTTGTTGCTTTGACAAATGGTGAGGTGAGGTGGTTGATATAGGCGGGGGTGCTGAGAGCTTGTTACAAGGTGATTATTCTGACGAAAGAGAACCAAACCTAAATAGACAAGTCCATGACTCAAAAGTGCTTTTGAATGCGGCTTTTATTTTGCTGAATATAGACTGATCGATGCGGGAAGTCTACAAGGGATATGTATTTTGTTACTCTTGAGGTCTTCACGAAGCTGATCAATGCGAGAAGCTTCTGATAAAGGCTGACTGTGTATAGTTGTCCTTGAGGAGGCGATCTATTTATAGTAGCAGATGTGGCATTTGTGTATAGCTGTCCTTCGGGGGAGCAGTCTATATATAATAGCAGCAATAGTTTGGCATATAGCTGTCCTTCGAGGGAGCAGTCTATGTATAATTTAGAGGTCTAGATGTCCATTGGGCATAAAGCATCTAGTTTTGTAGGAAGTTTGACTCAAGAAAATCCCATAAGTGTTTAATTAAGAATGTGTCATTTTGATACTTTGAAGTCATGGACTAGACTAAAAAGGGGAAGGCATTCTTTAAGGGAGGTGATAATCAAACCATGTGAGCTTGATTTGATTTTGAGATGTAGGAAACAAAGTGTATGTGGTGGTAAATGAGCTCAAGGGACGAGCGTAAGGTAGATAAGAAGTGATATAACACTAATTTCAACAGTAGAATGGTCGAAGATGCAAGGCATTAAGGGGTTCAGGCTCAGGTTTACCATTAAGTGAAGCTAAATGGTAAGTGCCTGATCCATAAATATGAGTGATAATGTAAGGCCCAATCTAATTAGGAGAAAATTTTCCACGTTTGCTCTTTTCTAGTTTGGTTACATGTTGATTCTCTTTGAGGACAAGATCACCAACCTTAAAGGTACGCTCATGAAGTCACTTATCATAAGCACGCTTGATGCGTTTTTGATAGATTTGAAGGTGGTCAAGAGCCGTAAGATGACGCTCGTCAAGAAGCTCTAATTGGGCTAACCGCTCTTGGCGGAAATCATCGTTGGTGAGAATATCTGAAGAAGATATATTACGAGGAGGGTATTTGTATTTCGAGAGGCAAGACAGCCTCGGTACCATATACCAAAGAAAATGGTGTGGCATTAGTGGAGGTACGAATGCTAGTACGATAAGCCCAAAGGGCAAAGGGGATGTGATCATGCCAATTTCTTCCAGAATCATTAACAACTTTCATGAGGATTTTGGTTAGGGTTTTATTAGAAGATTCAGCTTGACCATTGGCCTGTGGATAGTAAGGTGATGAGAAACTAAGTTTGATACCAAAGTTGTCACAAAGGTCTTGTAACAACTTATTTTTGAAAGATTTACCATTATCTGTTATCAGGCGATGAGGAACACCAAAACGGCAGATAATGTGATGGTTAACGAATTCGACAATTTTTTCTTTTTTGGTTGAAATGAGTGGAATGGCCTCCACCCATTTAGTGTAATATTCGGTTGCTGTGATTATCCAATGGTGACGTTGCGAAGAGGGCGGGTGAATCTCACCAATAAGGTCTAAACCCCATTGTGAGAAAGGCCAAAGATCTCGTGCGACCTGTAGTGGATGGCTAGGAGTATGTTGAAGGTTGGCATGTTGTTGACACATAACACAACGCTTAACATATTCGTAGCAGTCGTTATTAAGAGTAGGCCAATAATAACCTAGGCGAAGGATTCGTTTAGCCATGGAAAGGCCACTAAAATGTCCACCACAAATACCATCATGGACTTGTTGGATGGTATAGGTGACCTCCGCGCCGGTTAGACATCGAAGGAGGATGCCATCAAAGCCACGTTTATAAAGGAGTCCCCCCATGATGACATAACGAGAAACACTTTTAAGAAAAGCACGTTTGCCATTACTAGTAAGGTCAGGTGGGAGAACAGAGGTTGTAAGGTAGTCGTGAAATTGGTGATACCAGGTATCCTGCGAATTAGTAGACACATTATTTATCATACAAACAACCGGGGCTGAGTAAGATGGGGCAAAGAGTTGTTGGACCAAGATGAATATGTCAGAGTCAGTTGGTGAGGTAGGAATTTGCGAGGCTAAGCAAGCCATAGTATCCACAAATTTGTTAGTGGAGCGGGGAATGGTTTGGATAGAATAACGAGTAAATGAGGTTAAAAGTGAATCCACGTAATGTTTGTACTTTTGAAGTTCCTCATTTTTACATTGGTAGATGCCCATAACTTGATTGACTACCAATTGAGAGTCACCAAAATATTAATAGATTTGACACCTAAGTGTAACGCACACAGAGACCCAAAACAAGGGCCTCGTATTCATTTGTATTATTAGTGCAGGGGAAATCGAGTCGGAATGAAAGAGGCATAGGCTCCGCATCAAGAGGAATGAGAACAATGCCGGCTCCTCCACCGTGCTGGCATTTGGATCCATCGAAGAAGAGGGTCATTGGATAGGACTCCTCCCTGAGTGAAAGAGTGGCGATGAGTTCGTCGGGAAATAAAATTGGTAAATTGTTCCCCAGGTAAAGGGGCCTCCGCGAGTTGGTCCACAATAGTTTGTCCTTTGATTGACTTCTGGTGTATAAATTCAAGGTCGAGGTCAGCGAGGAGCATAAGCCATCGGGCGATGCGTTGGTTTAGATGTGGTTTGGCGTACATATAATGAATGGGGTCCGTGTTGGTGATGACAAAATTTTTATGATTCAGGAGGTAGTGTCGGAGTTTGGTGGCTACGAATGATAGGGCTAGGCACAATTTTTCTACATGTGTATACCTAGTCTCATAATCCACGAGAGTATGACTTATATAATAAATGGCTTGTTCTCGATGTGCCGAGTCCCGATGTGCGAGCATGGCTCCTATAGCATGGTCGGTGGCAGAAAGGTAAAGGTAGAAAGGGTGATCGTCCTGAGGTGGGATAAGCACGGGTGGCTGCAAGAGATAGGCTTTGAGAGCCTCAAAGGCTTGGTGACACTCTTCGCTCCATTGAAAGGCAATGTCCTTTTTAAGAAGGTGATGGAAAGGTTGACATCGATCCGAGAGTTGGGAAATGAAACACCGGATAGATTGAAGTTTACCTTGCAAACTACGCAATTGTTTGAGGTTTTTGGGTGGGGGCATTTCTAGGATAGCTTTGACTTTAGATGGATCAACCTCAATGCCACGTAAAGAGATGATAAAGCCAAGAATTTTTCCCGAAAGAACACCAAAGACACATTTCTTTGGTTGAAGCCGACCGAATATTGTTGTAATTGATCGAAAATAATGGTTAAAACATCGAGATGTTCACTGCGATGTTTAGATTTTCCAAGAAGATCATCGACATAATCCTCAAGGATAGTGTGCATAATGTCATGAAAAATGTAAGTCATAGCCCGTTGATAGGTCGCACCAGCATTCTTAAGGCCAAACGGCATGACACGATAACAAGGTTCCCCAAGGAGTGATGAAGGTAGTTTTATGTTGATCGGCCGGGGCTACCAAAATTTGATTGTATCCCGAAAAGCCATCCATGAGAGAAAGCATCTCATGGCCCGTAGTGAGATCAACAAGTTGATCAATACTTGGGAGGGGGAAGTCATCCTTGGGGCAAGCGAGGTTAAGGTCTCGGAAATCCATGCATATCCGAAGTCCCCCCGTCGCTTTAGTGACAGGTACGATGTTAGAAATCCATTGAGGATAGTCAATAGGCAAGATGAAGGAAACAGAAAGGAGTCGTTGAAGCTCTTCTTTGACCAAGAGGGCAATGCGTGGATGCATTTTTCTCAGTTTCTGTTTGACTGGTTTGGAATCAGGTTTTAGGGTAATGTTATGGACAGCAATGTCAGGATCAATTCCTGGCATGTCAGCGTAGGACCAAGCGAAAGCTTGGTTGCGGGTACGGAGAAAGGTAGTAAAGGCGGCTTGTTCTGATGTGTTAAGGGATTGTCTGATCTTCACAATGTGAGGATCCTCCTCTGTGTGGATGTTGATTTCTATAGTCGACTCATTCAACATGGTTTGAGTTTCAGACGGTAAGGCGCGTTGAATATAGGAGTCGTCCGCACCAAGGTAAGTGAGGATGGAGTCGTCATCCTGGCACTCAACAACATTAATTGAAGGTGAATCCTCTTCGATCATGTCTGGATATAGAAGGGGAAGAGAAGATGGGTCCTCATTATCGCGTTGATAAGTGAGAGGACCTAGGAAGATAGCATTTATGAAAAAAAAAAAAAAAAGTTAGGAGGGATAGATTCAGGGTCTATCGACTCTGTGGGTGACGATGGAAAAATGGGTGATGATGGTTTGGTAGGGGTGACGTCGTCATCTTCCAGGATACAACTGACAACATGAGGTTTCTCCGGTGTAAGTGTTTCAGGAAATCTGAGACCACTACGATCATTGTGTTTGCGTGTAGTCACGGGAATGATTGTATGTCGGCCTTGTTCATAAAGACCAAAACCAAAGCCTTTCCAAGCACAGCGAGTCAAGAAGGTGAGGGCGAAATGACGATTTGTCAGGTATTGAAAATCAGATTGGAAGGGAACCACCCCAAGAGGAGGTTCAGGGGTAACGGAGGATGCGTCGACACCCCCATACGTTAGGTTGGTGCGGCAATTAGGTGGTCCGTAAGAGATTACCTCCCCCACGCGACGGTCGTAGGTAGGATGCGCATGTAACTGTCCGTACTCCTGTGGGGTATGGAAAGAACTAACGTTATATAGGTGATACTCCCCCAGATAAGGCATTGAAAAACATCTACTAAGGGGTCTGAGGTTGGGATGTTATCTGCGGGAAAGGAAGTGGTATTTGCGATGGCGGTTTCATTGGTTGAAGGTGTAGGTGCGGTTGAAGTGGATGGTAGAGGTGTGGTTGAAGTGGATGGTTGGGTTGGATGAATGGGTGTCTTGACTGGTACAAGCACATCATTAGGGTGATATAACATATTGCAGGTTTTGAAGGGGGGAGGATCAGCTTTTACGGTGTAGGACTTCCCCTCGTACTCAAATTTTATGCATCTATGTAAGGTGGAGGGAACGCATCCCATAGCCCGGATCCAAGGGTGGCCTAACAACATATTGTATTGGAACTCTCCCTCAAGGACATAGAAGAGTTCGGGTAAAGTGCGTGGCCCTACACGAATGTTAAGGATCACGGTACCTAAGGTAGAAGTAATAGCATCATTGAATGACCGCAACATGATGGGGTTGGCACACATGCAACTAGAAGGGATATTCATTTGTTGGAAGGCTTTTGAAGAGATGATGTTTAGACTAGCGCCCCGTCAATCATAACACGACGTACCCGAATGTCCCGGACATAAGCTGAGATGAAAAGAGTAGGGTCAGGATCTTCTGCACCAAAGTCAACAATTTCGTCTTGAGAAACTGATAGCAGCTTCTTGCTGTACAGAGACAGAAGTGGTTGGGGAGATAGGTTGTTTGGTGAGCGAAGCAATGTGATTGGGTGTTAGAATGGAGGTAACAGGAAAGGTTTCATTAGGTAAGACCTCTATCCCTTGAAGGATTTCAACGAGAGCTTGTCGATGAGATTCAGAAGTCTGAATGAGATCATACAGTGTCATTTTTACAGGTGATTGGTGAAGTTGTTTGATCATGGTTCGGTGGGAAACTCCATTAGAGACGGGGTAGGCGGGTCCACGAATAACCACTTTAGGTGGTGGTGCGATCGGGATGGTGGATGGAGAAAGAGAGGCCACAGGTGTGCTTTCTTTCGCTTTCCCATTGTTTTTCTACCCTCGAGTAGCAACACTAATCATGTTGATCTCATGAACACGAGAGGAGGAAGATGGTATGGATAAGTCATGGTCTTCGAGAGGTGGAGTTGTAATAATGATAGATTTTGGTGAGGTGGGGACAGGTGGTATAGGAGAGGGAATTGAAGCTAAAGGTCTCTCCCTTCGTAAGTTGTCTTTCTTAACTTTTTATCGAGAAGGTGGTGACGAAGTATGGCTTTCAACGCTTTGCATCCCTCTACGTCATGTCCTGGTGTGTGGTGGTAAGCGCAGATTTTAGACTCATCATAACCTATAGGTCGAGGTTTAGATGGATCATAAGGTCTAAGTGGGGGTAGGGAAATGGTTTCCATTCTCCACCAACATAGCAAGGATTTTGGCGTAAGACCCTTTGAGTGGGTCAAAGTCAGAGGAAGATGAGGCTATTGACTGGGTAGATTTCTGGTAATGATGGGTATGGTTGATTTGTATGGGTGGTGGTTTAGCCAAGGGGTTTTGATAATGGGTTTTAACTAAACGTGGCTTCTTTGGCGCAGAAGCTATGTTTAGCTGGTTAGATGATGAGGCCACAGATGATGTGGTATCAGAAAACAACCACGGAGAAATAGGAGTGATAGCAAACAAATCTTTTGATGATGGAATTTGTTTAGGGTTGATAGGTGGACAGGATACGCGGGGTGACGGTGTTGATATACCCTTGGATCTCTGTATGGGTGCAGAAGGCATAGGTCGTTTTAAAGAAAATGCAGGAGGTATGATATATTGATGCAAGGTGGAGGGATGAGGTCCCAATATGGAAGGTAGGTGTGACGATGATGGTTTTAGTTGTGATAGAGGCATAGGTTGAGGAGATTGAGTCTGTCTCCTAAGTGGATGGATGGCTTTATTTTTAGATAAATCTAGCCGCTTAGGTGGGTGTGTTAGACTGGGTATTGGTGAGGTCCCAAGCATAGGGGAAGATTTGGTTAGGCTAATAGAGGTGGATGAGGTATTTGGTAGAGATGAGGGGGGTGAAGATGAGGACATAGGCATTTTAAGCTTCTGTAAACACTTCGGGTATATGGTAGAGGCATCTAGATCGGTCATCTGCATTTGAGTAGAATATGGCGTACTCAAACGTTCCCATAGGACTCGTCTATCTTCTGAGGGATGACAATCCTCACGTGTGAATAGGAACTTTTGTATGGAAGAAAGGTGGGTTGTGATTCCGGTCCACTGTGGGTGTGATACAGGGGGTAGATGAGGCACTGTATCAATGGGCGTTAAGAGGTCAACCGGTTGCTGAAAAGATTTAGGCGATGAAGAACTAATAGGTAGGAGGGCGTGTTTGAGAGGATCCATCATGTTTAAAGAATGTGGTGATGTCGGTGCAAGAGGTTTCTCATCTAAGGATGACAAAAGAAGTGGTGAGCCTTCCTCTTGTACAACAAGAATGGTAGAAGGAGACATTTGGGAAATAGATAAGTTAGATAACATCCACTCACAGTCTTGCAAGGATGTGGTGTAAGAAGGCTCATTTGTGAGAAGAGAACTCTGGTGGTTAATTCCTTGATGGGTAAAGGAACGGCAAGGATTTCGTCTTGTCTTGATGGTGATGAAGGGGGTTCGGGTTCCTGCGTTAGTGAAGAGGCTTGATTCAGAATTTTTCGATAGAGGCTTTTGGCTGGGAGTCGAAGACTGCATGGATCTCATGAACACTCTCCTCGGCTAAGATATCTTGGTTTATGTTACTGTTAGAAGAGTGATTTGGGAATGGTTTGTTGAAAATTTTCAAATTTCGGTTAGCAGGAGCGTTAGGATTATCGAGGGCTATATCTCCTGCATCAACCATTTCCTGCACTATGTTTTTCAACATCTTGCAGTTTTCATGACTGTGTCCCTTCACGCGGTGGAAGTTACAGAAGTCATTTTCTTTGTACCAAGAAGGTATGGCGCGAGTGGAATCAAACCCGGAGTGAGGTTTAACAGGAGGTAAGGTAATGGCTCCTGCTTTAAGCAATTTTTCCAATATCACACCATAAGTTTCTCCCAAGGGAGTGTAGTTGATGGGCTCAACTTTATACTTATAGGTGGTTTTTGGTGGGGTATTAGATGGTGGTTGGGATTTGACCATCACCGCGTGCACAGCTCCTTTTGATTTCGAAGCAGTCGATGGGTGAGGATTGGTGGTGTTAGGTTTGTTGGTGGAATCTTGGGTTCGAAATTGGGGTTTTTGTTGCGCAACCACAATTTCTCTTCCTCTAAGGCTCGAATCTCTAGTTTTTGAGCCATAGTAAAGGCCTCATCAAATGTGCGGAAAGTTTGAATTTGGAGGGTAGGAGAGATGTGCTTAGCGTAGGCCCACGTAAAAAGTTTGATAAGTTCGGCCTGAGGTAAGGCATATGTAAGTTGGTTGATAAGGCCCCGCCATCGTCCAATGAAATCTGTGATAGATTCGTCTTCAAATTGTCGGATGGCATAGAGGTCGGTGATAGATACTTTCTTGGCAATGTTAATGGAGAAATGATCCAAGAAAGATTGGGCTAGTTGGTTAAAAGAGAAGATTGAGTGCTTTGGGTTAAAGCAACTTGTACCACTCAAGGCGGGTCCCGATAAGGACATGGGAAAGGTGTGGAGTAGTAAGGCATCATCATGAGCAATTAGATAGCAGGCATGTCTAAATGAGCGCAAGTGTTGTTGAGGATCCTCCTTACTATTAAAACGAGTAAATTTTGGTAATTCCCATTGAGGAGGATATGAATGAAGGGGGACAGAAGGGTGGATAGGCTCCCGAAAAACTTGCTCATATGTCAGGGTGCTACGACTTCCTGAAACAGAAGCCTCCAGATTTTGCATTTTGTCCATCATTTGTTTGATTAAATCAGTAGTTGGATGAGATGATGGTGCGGTTGCGGTAAACGGAGGCAGATTGGGCCAAGGGCCACCACTAGACAATGGTGGGGTTAAATGTTGATAAGGTATGGAGGATGAATGTGTTGAGGTGACCGAATAGGGATGTCCTATATAAGACGTTGAGGTTACCGGATACGTGTGTGGAAATGAAAAGGTGGGCGGAGCTTGAGAAGGAAAGCTCGTGTGGATAGGTGGCAGAGAGCAAGTCATAAAAGGAGCAGTCTGCAAGAGAGATGAGGTGGGAGCAGTCGGTGGTAATGATATGTTGGGCCCAAGATTAACCAAAGGAAAGCCAATCTGTGCCATATGAACCCCTGAAGCTGCTGAGTTAGGAGACGGGACTAAAGATGCAGAAGGCAAAGCGGAGTTATCAGGCGGAGAAGGAGCTAAATGAGTAGCTATACTAATAGGCATGCCAACAAGGAGTTGACCATCGGGCGTACGGTCAGGGGCATGAGACAAATAGTATTGTACAGCACTAGGATTGGCGTCCAAAAATTTTACAAATTCCTTATCTCCTACAGGGATTTTGGGAACCTCACTGGTGTCCGTAGGGTTCCCCATAGAATGTGAAGGGGTGATTCAGGAAAAGGCATAGAGCAAGCATGTGAAACCATGGCGGCGGCTTGCTTTCGAGTGATAACAACCATGGACAAGAGTACACAGTAGGGTTTCAATCTATCAGGAACAAAAACAGACTCAGAATGGTGAAATTGGTAGGTTCTTGGTTTTGGAAGCTGAAAAGACGATGAACCGATATCGGTCGGTAACTGATGTAATCGATGTCGGTCAAGATTCAGCCGGGTGGTAAGCTAACGATGTCGGTAGAATAGAACTAGTGTAAGAAGTAGTAGGAAGTTGTTGATTTGGTGTTAACAGTGCTTAGTATGCCTACCAAACTATTCTGTAGTGATCACAGAAAACTAGTGTATGACAGAGAAACAAAACTGAAAACAAGCAAGAATGCACAAACAAATTAACAGACTAACCCTAGGGTTAATTTTAATCAATTTGGGCTTATGCCTTTAGATGCAGAATGATGTCAATCCTAAACAAAATACTTAGGGGAAATGTCAAGTTTGTTTTGGCTTATAAGGTTACCTCAATCGGGCGGAGGAATACCGTGGAAAAGGGGGATGTTTTGAGCTGTTGTGTTAATTGTGAAGTGATTCGGTATGTGTTGTGCAGTGAAAGTAAGATTAATTTCTTGTCAATACCATGGAAATCACCCCCACGTGTATGACCTGTTACTTAATCTATGTTCACTAGAATTGAAAACAACACGCAAAAATGGGATGCACGTGTTTTAAACCCAAATCGAAAATGATATTCGATGAAGCAAAGAAGATGACTTTCACTAATGCAAAGCTGGGAAAGCAAGACAAATTCTTTTACCAAATATAAGAAAATATCATGTGAAATTTTTAGAAGAAGAAAACAGCAAGTATGCTCCCTATATGAAAGCAAGCAAGAGAAAAAGAAACCCGAAATGGGTCCCACCGGGCGTGCCAAAATGTTTCGCATAGAATGTTTCACTTTTGGGAATAGAGTTGCTTCTATCCTTTCATTCCTTTGAGAAACAGATAAGGGTTAGGGCTAGGAGGAATACCTGTTGAATGTCGAGAGGGTGTGCGCGTACCGTAGAGAAAGATCAGATCGACTGCGAAGAACTCCTTTTTGTCTTGGAAGGACTACCTGCAAGTAAGAATACAAGACCACCAGATTTTAATTAGACAATAAATGAGGGAGCTGCCTTAGGCCCAGGAAATATAAAACTTCCTTTCGAAGGTGGTCAGTTCCCCTACTAATATGAATTAACACAAATGATTGTAAAATCACAATTTAATTGCCTCGTTGAAACAAGTAGAGGAAAGGCTGGTTTTGGTTTTGAATCACGGTGACCGACGCCGGTTAGTGTCACCGGTACCGGTTGATGATAACCGATATCGGTTGGGATGGTGATTTAAGGGGTTGGGTGAAGGTTGGCTATAAGATGGCTATATGATAGTTATGGTGTTTATAAGGCTGGTAGAATGACTGGGATAGGTAATGAGGTGATGGAGAAGACTCGGAGAGTATTGGGGCTGCTTCTTGGGGGAAAAGTAGGGGTAGAGGAATGTAAGTTAGGTGGAGAGTGTTACTTGGGTAATAGATCCGAGGGTAGACTTGTAATTGTTGTGATTCGAAATCCAAGAAATATTATTAAAAGAACATATAAGACTTACTTAGTTCCTGATGGAAAATGTAGGTTCTGGGACTGTGATGATGAAGACAGGGCTCAAGTAGGATGATCTGACAATCCAAGATGAGCTATCTCCTCTCCTGATGCTTGGATGAGTGTCACTGGACTCTAGTTATTCAGTTGTAGTCTGGGGCTTGATGTCCTTCTCTGCAAACTTCTCTCTTTCCTTCACTTGTCTCTGCTCGGCCAAGTGAATTCCGGATTCTTCCAATGACTTCTGATTCGGATCAATGAAAATCCAACCCTTTTTTTTTGGTTGGGAGTGGTCATTTACGGGCCGATGGCGGTTACGTGAATCGACGACGTGGTCGGTAGGAACCGGTATCGGCTTGGTCAAAGTGGGATATTTTTAGTAAAATAGCCACTTTCCCTCCTTTTCTCCCGAGGGATTAGTTACGGGCTTGGTCAAGTCATTATGAGGTTGGTTTTAGGTGCGGGTGAGGAGTCGTTAGTCATGGGTGTGGATGTAGACCAAGTTATAGGTCTTAATTAGGTTAGTTTAGGGTTAAGACTAGGTCATGATGAGGTGGTAAAATGAGGTAGCAGGTATGGCAATGTGGATTTATTAATTATAATGTAATTAATAAATAATTGTGTAAGGTTTAGGTGATGAGGTTAGGTTACGAAATGAGATGCGGGGCACAGGGGGTCATAAGACACAAATTTGGTTTCTACACAGAGATTTCCTATAGCTCACCTTACCACTAAACGCCTTGAGCTCACCTAAGAGCTCATCAAGTAGCTCGCCCAAAACTCACCTTACAGATTGCCCATAAAATCATTTGGGATCTCGACTTTCCAGCTCACCTTGAGCTCGCTAAGGAGCTCACCTTTCCAACTCGCCTTGATCTCATCTCGGGAGCTTACCTCAGATTTCATCGAGTAGCTCAGCAAGTAGCTCACCTAGGAGCTCACCAAGTGCCTCTCCGGGACCTTGCTTGTGATTTTATCGAGAAACTCAACAGGGACCTTTCCTGGGAGCTCACCAAGTAGCTCACTTAGAACCTCACCTAGTAGCTCACCTAGAAGCTCACCGAATAGCTTGCCAAGTAGCTCACCTGGGAGCTCTTCTGGGAGCTCACTAATCAGATCGAGTTGAGCTCACCTAGGAGCTCGTCAAGTAACTCACCTAGGAACTCACCTGGGAGCTCGCCTGACAGCTCACCTTGCCAACTCACCTTGAGCTCACCTTTCCAACTCAACTTGATCTCACCTTGCCAACTCACCTTGAGCTCATCTGGTAGCTCACATGTAAGATCACCTAAGAGATTACCGAAAAGCTCACCTTTGAGCTTTCCTAGGAGCTCATAGAGTATCTCACCTAGGAGCTTGGTTAGGAGCTTGACAAGTAGCTCACCTAGGAGCTTGTCACAGCTTAACTTGAGCTTTCCTGAAACTCACCTGGGAGCTCACCTTACAACTCACCTTGCCAGCTTACCTTGAGCTTGCCCGGTGTTCACCAAGCAACATGACTTGAGCTTTCCCGTGAGTTCGTTAGCGCTTACCCGAAAACTCACATGGGATCTCAACTAACATCACACCTTGCCAACTTGAATGGGAGCCCGCCTTGCAAGCTCAAATTAAGCTTGCTTTGAGGAGCTCACATTACCAACTCACCTTGAGCTCATCTAGTATCTCACCTCAGATTTTGTCAAGAAAATCTCCAAGTAGCTCACCTAGGATCTCACCTAACAACTCACTTGGGAGCTTACCTAATAGCTCACCTGGGAGCTCACCAAGTAAGTTGACTTGATCTCACTTGTGAGCTCACCGATCAGCTCACTAGGGACCTCACCTAGGATCTTACCAAGTAGCTCACTTTGGAGCTCACCTAGCAACTCACCTGGGAGCTTGCCAAATAGCTCACCAAGTAGCTCACCTTGAGCTCTTCTAGGAGCTCACCGATTAGCTCAAGTTGAGCTCACCTAGGAGCTCATCGAGTAACTCGCATGGGAGCTCGCTTGACAACTCACCTTGCTAACTTGATTTGAGCTCACCTTCCTAACTCACCTTGAGCTCGCCTTGCCAACTCACCTTGAGCTCACCTTTGAGCTCACCCGAGAGCTCACTCGAGCATCTCACCTAGGAGCTCAAAAAGTAGCTCACCTAGGATCTTGTCGAGTATCTCGACTTGAGATTTCCTGAAAACTCACTTGGGAGCTCACCGAGTAGCTTGACTTGAGCTCACCTTAGAGCTCGTCAAGTAATTCAACAAAAATTCACATGGGAGCTCACCCGACATCTTACCCAAAAATTTGTATGGGAGCTCACCTATCGCCTCGCTTAACAGCTCACCTTGAGCTCGGTGAGGAGCTCACCTTCCCAACTCGCCTTGAGCTCATCTGGTAGCTCACCTCGATTTTTTTGAGTAGCTCACCTAGAAGCTCACCAAGTAGCTCACCGAGTAGGTTGACTTGAGCTCACTTGTGAGCTCACTAGTGAGTGTTCCGAGTAACTCACCGGGACCTTACCTACTAGCTCACCTAACAGTTTGGCTGGGATCTCGCTTGGGAGCTCACCGAGTAGCTTCTTTGAGTAGGTTGACCTCAGCTTGCATGTGATCTCACCAATCAGCTTACCAGGACCCCACGGGAGCTCGCCAGTAGCTCACTTGAGAGCTCACCTAGCACTCTGGGAGCTCACCGAACAACTCACCAAGTAGCTCGCCTTGAGCTCTTTTGGGAGCTCACCAATTAGCTCGAGTTGAGCTCACCCAGAGCTCATCAAGTAACTCACCTAGGAGCTCACTTGATAGCTCACCTTGCCAACTCGCTTTGAGCTCACCTTCCCAACTCACCTTGAGCTCACCTTTGAGCTTGCTCAGGAGCTCACCGAGCATCTCACCTAGAAGCTCAGCTAGGAGTGCAGTGCAGCTCACTCGGGAGGTCATGAAGTAGCTGGACTTGACCTTGCCTAGAAACTCACCTTGGAGCATGCCTCACGACTCACCTTACCATCTCACTTTTAGCTTGCCTAGAGCTCACCGAACATCTTGTCTTGAGCTCACTCAGGATCTTGTCAAGTAGCTCACCCAAAAACTCACATGGGAGCTCACCTAACATCTCAACCTAGAAACTCACATGGGAGCTCACCTATCAGCTTGTGTTAACAACTCACCTTGATCTTATTGATTAGCTCACCTTCGCAACTCACCTTGAGGTCATCCGATAGCTCACCTCGAGTTTGTCGAGAAAATCGTTAAGTAGCTCGCCCGGGAAATCACCGAGTAGTTCATCGAGTAGGTTGACTTGAGCTCACTTGTGAGTTCACTAGTGAGCTTACTGAGGAACTTGCCAGGACCTCACCTGAGGAGCTTGCCAAGTAGCTCGGTTGGGAGCTCACCTAGGAGCTCATAAATTAGCTCACTTGGGAGCTCTTCTGGGAGCTCACTGATTACCTCGAGTTGAGCTCACATGGGAGCTCATCGAGTAACTCACCTAGTAACTTTCTTGGGAGCTAGCTTGATAGCTCACCTTGCCAAATCACCTTGAGCTCACCTTGCCAACTCACCTTGAGCTCATCTGGTAGCTCGCATGTAAGCTCACCTCAGATATTTCTCGACAAGATTTCCTTTGAGCTTACCTTGCCAACTCACCTTGAGCTAATTTGGTAGCTCACATGTAAGCTCACCTCATAGATTACCGACAAGCTCACCTTAAAGCTCTTTTGAGAGCTTGCTTCGATTCGAGTTGAGATTTCACAGGAGAACTTGAGTAACTCACCTAGGAACTCACATGGGAGCTCACCTAACAATTCACCTTGTCAAATCACCTTGATCTCACCTTTCCACCTTTCCTTGATCTCATTTGGTAGCTCACATGTAAGCTCACCTATGAGATTTCTTATAATCTCACCTTTGAACTCACCCGGGAGTTCACCTAGGATCTCGGTTAGGAGCTCAGTAAGTAGCTCACCCAGAGCTAGTCGAGAAGCTTGATTTGAGCTTGCACTAGAAACTAACACTGGGAGCTCACCTAATAGCTCACCTTGAGCACACCCAGGAGCTTACACAGTAGCCCAACTTGAGCTCACATGGGAGCTCATTAAGCAGGTCACTTGAAAACATGAATGGGAGGTTACCTGATAGCTTTCCTTGCCAACTCGCATGGGAGCTCCTTTCGAGTTCATCGAGCAACTCGCTAAGTAGCTCACCTCGGGAACTTAACTAACTAACAGCCTCACACGGGAGCTCACCTAACATATCACATAGGATCTCATGGAGTAGCTCACCGAGTAGGTTGACTTGAGATCTATTGTGAGCTCACAGAGCAGCTCGCCGGGGACCTCACAGGGACATGGCCAAGTAGCTCACTTGGGAGGTCACCTAGCAACTCACCTGGGAGCTCACCGAATAGCTCGTGAAGTAGCTCACCTAGGAGCTCTTTTGGGAGCTCACCGATTAGCTCAAGTTGAGCTCACCCGAGCTCATTGAGTAACTCACCTGGGAGCTCACCTGACAGCTCACCTTGTTAACTCACCTTGAGCTCATCTAGCTTGTATGTAAGGTCACCTTAGAGATTACTGAAAATCTCACCTTTGAGCTCACTTAGGAG
The DNA here is from genome assembly GCA_018340775.1 of Taxus wallichiana var. yunnanensis. Taxonomy (NCBI): domain Eukaryota; kingdom Viridiplantae; phylum Streptophyta; class Pinopsida; order Cupressales; family Taxaceae; genus Taxus; species Taxus wallichiana. The sequence continues at coordinate 65,396 of JADAXU010000071.1, read as the reverse complement.
CTCTCCGAGCATCTCACCTAGGAGCTTAGAAAGTAGCTCACCCAGAGATTTTCAAGTAGCTCAACTTAAGCTTACCTAGAATCTCACCCGGATCTCTCCTAACATTTTTCTTGCTAGTTAACCTTAAGCTTGCCTAGGAGCTCACGAGAGCAGCTCGAATTGAGCTCACCCGGAGCTCATCAAATATCTCACCCTAAAACTCACATGGGAGCTCATCTGATAGCTCACCTATAAACTCGTATGGGAGCTCACCTAGAAACACTCATGAGAGCTCACCTATCATCTCACCTTGCTAGCTCACCTTAAGCTTGTTGAGGAGCTCACCTTGCCAACTCACCTTGAACTTGTCTGGAAGCTCACCTCATATTTTGTTAAGCAACTCACTAAGTACCTCACCCGGGAGATTACCTAACTACTCACCTAGGAGCTCACCGAGTAGCTTACCAAGTATGTTGACTTGAGCTCACTTGTGAGCTTTGCGAGTAACTTGCTGGGACATTATCTGGGAGCTCACCAAGTAGCTCACTTGGGAGCTCACCTAGCAGCTCACCTTGGAGCTCACCAAACAGCTCACCAAGTAGCTCACCTGAGAACTCTTCTGGGAGCTCATTGATCAACTTGAGTTGAGCTCACCCGAGAGCTCATCGAGTAACTCACTTGGGAACTCACTTGGGAACTCACCTAGAAGCTCATAGAACAATTTGTCAAGTAGCTCACCTAGGGGTTCATGGAGCAGCTTGCTAAGTAGTTCACCCGAGAGCTCACTGATATCTTTCCTTTTCGACTCAACTAGAAGCTTGCCTAATAGTTTGCATTGTCGACTCACCTTGAGCTCGTCTGGTAGCTCGCATGTAAGCTCACCTAGGAGCTTGGTTGGGAGCTAGATAAGTATCTCACCAAGGTCCTCACCGGGAGCTCAACTTATAGCTCACCTAGGAGCTCACCGAGTAGCTCACCGAGTAGGTTGACTTGAGCTCACTTGTGAGCTTGCCGAACAGCTCATGAGGTACCTTACTTGGGAGCTCGCCAAGTAGCTCACCTAACACTCATCTTGGAGCTCACCGAATAGCTCACTGTTATCCAAATTCACCCCTAGGGTTGATTTGATAACATACATCAGAATTCTCAAGTCCTAGGAAAATGGATGGATTCGGGGCAAAAATCATGTTTTAGGGTCCCCTCGAATTTTTCTAACTCTCTGTCCATGTTAAAAAGAGCAAGTTACGAGAGAAGGTGAAAAGGCTGCAAAAAAAACAAGCTTGGGCCAGAAAAAATTGTGAAAATTGGCTAAGTCCTAGTCCTCGCAGCAGTCTGGGACATTTGGGACATCGAGGCACGGATCGGCCAAAAGCCTTGAGTGGCGCCCGCTAAGTAAAGGGACATCACGGGACATCGGGATGCGAAGGACGCGGAAAGCCGGTTCGGCCGAAGGAGAAGAAAATTGACTAACTGCTCTGGGACATTTGGGACATGAAGACGCAAGGGCGTGAACCACCCGGTTCAGCCAAAAAGGAGAACTTTTGCACTAAGCGGTTGGGACATCGGGCGCGAGGACGCGAAGGACATGATAAGGTGAAGTGGCCGAGAAGCAAAGGAAGCCATTTTTGGCGGTTCGGAAGAACTTGTCCCGAGACGTCAGGGCAGTTGGAACAAATGGATGTGAAGGATGTGAACCGATCGGTTCGGCCAAAATGAGGATCTTCAAGACCTTTGGGACATCTGGAACAAAGGGACACGTGGGATGCGGATAGCCGAAGGTGCCGAAAGCCAATCAAGCAACGCCACGTGTCACCTGTAGAAAAGGGACAGGGAAGCCCATTTCGGGTGGATCGGAAGTTTCTATCCCAAACAGCACTGGGACATCCAGGATAAATGGACGCGGTGGACGCGAAAAGCCAGCAGACCTGAATACCAATCAAATCATGACACATGTCACAAGGGAGAAAGTCTAGAAGTCAAAGGGTGAGGTTTCAAGCCTTGACCCGAACCAATGAAATAGTGCCACGTGTCCAAGTTTAAGGGCCCACAATGAAATTTCAAAGGAAAGCCCGCAGAAAGGTGGATGAGAGAGAATTTCTCAGCGAATTAGAGCCTGCCACGTGTCATCCAAGTGGCAGGGCGTGGGGAAAGTTCAAATATTTTTCCCGCCGACCTGTTTTTGCCTATTTTTGCCCTAAATCTTCAGATCGTCATATCTTTTGATCCAGAGCTCAGATTTGCACATTCTTTATATCAACGGAAAGCTTATGAAATTCTCTACGTGATTATAGGGTTAATATTGAATTTTGGTGTAGTTTGGAGAGAGGAAATTGAGAAACAGCTCTGACGCATGGTAATGCAAGAAGTGACACTCAACAACCAGCTTTAATGCAGCAGACAGTTCACCACTTCTGTTAGACAGCTGCCATTTTGCCAGGATCCGCCACTTCTACCATAATGAGATGATTTAAAATATGACCTAGAAGTGGTTGGGGTAGATTCTAAATTTCCTCTCTTTTCCCTCTCTCATTCTTCCTATATATTGTAAAGAGGAGCTTCTTTCAAAAGGTCGAACATTTTCTATTTTTCTCCTCCCTTCTTCTCCTATCAGGCGAATTTGTGGAGTTTGAACCTCTCATTTGAAACTGTAATATGACTCTACCTCTTGGCATTCTATAGTGTATTGTATCAATCTTTGGAGCAAGTAATACATGTCTGTGGATGATTCTCAACCCTCTCTGTGTTCATTTTTACATCCTCCTGGTCTTTCACTGCAAGTTTCGTTATCATGCATGATCTTATATCACATTTGAATGGTTTGTATTTTCTTGGCAAGATAGGTGTTCTTCATTCCTCGGTGCATCACCTCCATTAGATTAGATTTATTTTTATGCATCTTCTTACCCTGTCTCCTTGGCAGATTAGATTAGGTTTCGAGCAAACCCTCTTGCATATTTCGTGTGCATCTGAATAGAGGAATAGGAACCACCTCCTCTCGGAGAATCCTTTCTCACTTTTCAAGTTCCACACTTGGAGAGAGGTTTCCATGTTGTGCAATCACACTAGATGCTAGAGTGATCAACCTAGAAGCCTGATCTGCATCCAGGGGTGCTGTGAGTCTGCAACAATAGTTTTGGCATGCCCGGTGGGACCTAGAGGTCTCATTTTTATTGTAGCAAAGGTGGTTGATGTGCATCTGCTGCATTTTCTTGCTTGAAAAGAGATATTATTTGCATATCTGGTGACTCCAAGGGAAAAATCAACTGGTTTCAGCAGTGCAGGCCTGAAAACTTATGAGAAGAATCACAAGGTCAAGAGTTGGAGAAGAAGAAGTGTTGTTTGAATACCTACAATTATCTCCAAGAAGAAGGTAAAGAGGAAGAAGGATTCAAAGGTCTCCATCTCCACCAAACATAACTCTCTCAACTCCTCCACCTAGTAGGCCTTTCATTCAGTCAACAAGGGTTTTAAGACCAATCAGAATGGCTCAAAACAATCCCTACGTCAACTTCACAGGCAGCAGCCCACTTGCTCTCAATGCACAACATCCAGTTCCTATTGCAGCCTTGAAGAACATTCCCTACTTCACTAGAGAAAATCAGACTACTCCAGGTGATCATGTTAAAGATATTGCTAACCTTTGTGCAATCCATGAAATCAATGAAATGCAAGTGGCTGTCAAGTTACTGGCATCTTCATTCAAGGGTAAATCATTACAATGGTTTAGGAGAGTTGGAGCTGGTTCCATCACAAATTGGAATCAGCTGTGTATTACACTTCATGAGCAATTTGGAGAGAAGGGAGACAACTTGTCTCTTTTGGAGCAGCTGACAACTATCAAGAGAGCTCCTAATGAGCAGCTGACCGATTTCAACTTCAGATTTCAAAAAACTTGGGAGAGGATTCCAGTGGCAGTCAGGCCAACAGCAGAAGGTGCTTTTCTATACTATCTCAAAGCTTTAAATTCTGATATTTCTATGTTGATTCAGTCCATGGGAGGCATAACTATCCCTATGGCTTATAGCATTGCCATTAGGGCTGAAAATTGTTTGATCAAGCTGGCAAACTTGCCCCTAGGCCTCCCATGCCATTGTTTCCAAGTTTAGAGAGTCCAAACACTAGTCAAGCACCTAATTTGACTCCTTCTCCCACTCCTAGAAATCAGAGTTCAAATGAAGCTTCCACTTCATCTCCAAGTGCCCCAAATGAGCTTCAAGAGGTCATGAAGCAATTGCAAAACCTAGGCAATGAGCTAGTTACTCTCAAGAGGCAACAAGCCCAAGGTTTTAGACCTTCTTATCAACCCCAAGCTCAGCCTAATAGGTAGCCATACCAACCACAAAGATCACCTAATCCAGCTATAAATATGAATCAAACAAGGCCTCTTGCCAATAGACCATTCTAGCCCTATAATCCAAATGTCATATCTACCTCTAAGGCATTAGTGCCAACACAGAACAACATTGCTCAGGAATATGATTGGTGCTTTCCATGCAACAAGCCTCATAACCAATCCATGTGTTTCAATGGTGCTCTCAATCAAGCATTGATGGTGACAACTACTGGTGTGGAGGGTGAGGGCGATCGAAGGAAATAGTCAACAACAAGAAACATTCCAACAACAATCAGCCCCAAATGACACCACATTGGTAAACTGGCAAGCAAAAGATTTATGTGGCATGAATCAAGCAATTTCTCAAGGTGTTGCAGCCAACACAAGGTCAAAGAGGAGAAATTTGGGTGAAGAACAGCCATTAGCCCCAGCCAGCCCACAACCTTATATGACTCCAGAAATGATTGGAAAGCAAAATCCAATTTCGAATGCACAAGGGCAGCCAAGAACAGCCCTTAGGCCAACTCAAATACCAGTTGTTGCTGCCCACATGCAAGGAGTGAATGTGCAAACCAAGGGACAGCAGAGAGATCCTTCATCACCATTCAGTATCATTGATCAGATGAAGAAGACAAACGTCAATATATCTATGTGGGAATCCCTATCCATCCCAGGCCAAAGAGATCTGCTGCAAGCTGCCATGAAGGATTGGCCAACTTCGAATCAGCAGGTTCAGATGCAAGACAAAGTGCTTACAAATGTTGCCCAGCCTGAAGGAAGTCATGGAGCACAACAAGGTAAAATGTTGAAGCCCCCTTTCTATGTTTCGTTAATCATTGGAAATCAGCTAGTACATAATTACATGATAGACTCCGGGGCAAGTAGCTCAGTAATGCCTAAACAGATAGCTGATCAGCTAGGGCTCCAGTATGAAATAACATCTAAAGGGGTAGTGCAGCTAGATGGGACAGCAATAGCAATAGTTGGAGTGATTAGAAATTTGAGTCTTACCTTGCATGCATGTCCAAATGTTGTTGTTTTACAAGATGTATCAATCATAGACCTTCCACCACTCTTTGCCCTTTGCTTGTCAAGGGACTTCACTACTAAAATTGGAGGCTATCTTTCAGCGATTGGTCTCACATGCTGTTTAGAACAAGGTATGGAACTAAGGCTACAATTAGGTCTGAACCTATTGCAAACTTCCATATTGAGCCTTACACTCCAAGTCAGATTAATGCCAATTACTCAGCATTTGATCAAGAAGATCACCCTAGCACCGTGAGGTGACACCAAGGTTGGAAGTATCCTGGATTTGACTCTTGATGAATGGGCAAGCAAGGTGCATGCTTTTGATCCTTATCAAGAAGTAGAAGAATCTAAGCTAGGGGTTTATTGTTTACATGAAGAGGATCAACCTCTCCCAAAGGCATCACCAATCCGAGATCATAAGGACAAGAATGAAGTATGGAAGTTGTTCTTTGATGGATCAAGGAGTAGACAAGGTGCGGGAGGAGGAGCTATGCTCATTTCACCACAAGGTATAAGGTATTACTCGGCCTTCCGTTTCAGTTTTCTGTTCAAATAACACTTTGAATATGAAGCCTTGGTGCGAGGGATACATTGGGAAATCAAGAAGAAAATAAAGAACTTGCGAGTCTTTGGTGACAGTGAACTAATCGTCAATCAAGTCGGGGGACAACATGCTACAAAGAATGAATTACTAAAGAACTACACAGAACAGGTATGGGACCTCGTTGAGGATTTGAAGCTTTCAATATCGCATCCATACCTAGGAAGAAAAATGAAGCCGTGGATAGGCTCATACTGTTGGGAGCAATGTTTGATGTGGTTGACAACATTAAAAGGGAAAAACACAACCACATGTCCATGTGATTGTGAGGCTAGCGATTCAGATAATAACACCAATGGCGGTGTTTGAGAACGATCAACAGATCGTCAATTTCTTACAAGAAGAGGCTGAATTCTCAGCTAGGAATCAGGACAGATTAGAGCAGCAGTATGGGGATCAAGTAGTGCAGCTACGGACAAACAAGCTTCCTAGAGGTTTAGTAACATTGGAGTCTATCTTCAACCCTAATGACCAGTTCCGTAAGGAAAAGGCTAACATACAGGTCAAAAGAGAAGATTCAGAGCCAATTCCGGTTGGGGAAAACAAAACACTTCAAATTGGCAAGGTAGCCACTGAACAGGAGAAATCAGATTTCATACAACTTTGCCAAGAATTTCCAGATGTCTTCACTTGGAGCTATGAAGACTTGAAAGGTTTCAATCCCAACCTAGCTCAGCATACCATAGAATTGGATCCAGATGCTAAGCCCATCAGGCAGAAGCAGAGACCAGTCAACCCTCACATTGAGCCTCTAATGAAGAAAGAGCTAAATAAGCTAATAGAGGCAAGCATTATATTCCCGATCAAGCACTCAAGCTGGGTCGAAAACTTGGTTCCAGTCAGGAAGAAGAGTAGAGAAATCAGGTTGTGTGTAGATTTCCGAGACCTAAACAGGGCATCTCTCAAAGACCATTACCCACTTCCTTGAATGGAACAAATATTGCAGTAGTATCTGTTCAAAGAGATTCTCTCTCTAGATGGCTACTCGGGGGTATAATCAGGTAATGGTGAAGGAAGATGACCAGTTCAAGATGGCTTTCACCACTAAATGGGGGACCTATGCCTACAAGAAGATGCCATTTGGGCTATCAAATGCTAGAGCCACTTTCCAAAGGGCAATGGATATGGCATTCAAGGGGTTGATCAATAAAATAGTTTTGATATACCTTGATGACATCACTGTATTCTCCAAAAATGTAGTGGATCACCTCTTTCATCTGAGGCAGGTATTTCAGAGGTGTAGAAGATTTGGGGTATCATTGAATCCCAAAAAATGCATATTCTTGGCTCATGAGGAAAAATTCTTGGCCATATTGTTTCAAAAGAGGGATTGAAATTGATCCAGAGAGGGTTGAAGCCATAAGAGCACTACCATTGCCAAGTCATAAGAAGGCTCTTCAAAGCTTCTTAGGAAGAATCAATTTTGTCCACAGGTTTGTTCCAAACTTTGTAGCTCTTGTAAGGCCAATAACACTGATGTTGAAGAAGAGCATGGAATTTAAGTGGACATCTGAAGGCAAGGCAAGTTTTGAGGCAATAAAAGAGGCTATATCTCAAGCTCCAACTCTCGTCAATCTAAACTTCTCTAAGGATTTCATGCTATACGCCTTTGGTGGTGGAGATACAATTTCTGCAATCTTGGCACAACAAAACAAAGAAGGATTAGAACAACCAGTTGCTTTCTTCAGTCAAGGCTTGGAGGAATACGAAACTAGGTACTCTTTCATTGAAAAGCATGTACTTGCAGTGATCAGGAGTTTAAAGAAATTCAAGCACCTAGTCTCAAACAACAAGATCCAATTATTGGTCTCTCATGCGGGAGTCAGGGACTTCCTTCTAAACAAGGATCTGAATGAGAAACGTGCAGGATGGATAACTCGTGTCATGGAATATGACATCGAGATCAAGGTCACCAAACTAGTACGTGGGAAGGGACTATGCAAACAACTAGCCTTGAGTCAACAAGTTGAAGCAGGTAATGAAGAAGATGCTATCTTGGTACTACAGGATGGTCGAGAATAGGAAAATGATAATGTACCCACTCCCTGTTGGACTCAGAGTATGATACACTTCCTACAAATAGGCCTATGCCCTCTAGAAATGAGAAAAGTGAAGAGGAGATACTTCAGGGTTGCGGGCTGTTCCATATGCCATTGTTGATGGAGTTTTGTTCAGAAAGATGTGAATGGAGTCTTTGCTTTGAGGTGCATTAGCACAAATTAGATTCAAATGGTGTTGGAATAGTTTCATGGTGGACCAGTGGTGGTCATTTTGCACCAAGTGACAGCTCTAAAAATCATGAAGGCTGGTTATTATTGGCCTAAAATCTTGATGATTGCTATGCATGGATCAAGAGGTGTAAGAATTGTGCATTCTTCACGGGAAAAGAAAGTCTTGCTGCCCTTCCATTACATCCAATCTCGGTTAACCAACCATTCATGCAATGGGGTTTGGAATTCATTGGAGTCATTAATCCCAATTCAAGCTAAGGGCACAAATGGATTTTGATAGCCACGACTACTTCACCAAATGGACGAAGTATTAGCACTCAAAGAGGCAAATGAGTCTAGCATCTTTGACTTTTATGATGAAATAACAACCAGATTTGGTGTACCTGCTACAATAATCTCTGATAATGCATTGGCATTCATTGGATCTAGGGTGACTGAGTGGGCTGTCAAGAACGGTATTTACCTAAGCACTTCATCGAACTATTACCCTCAGGGTAATGGCCAGGCCGAGTCTACAAATAAGAACTTGTTGAGGATCATTAGGAGGAATCTTGATGAGAATCAGAGGGCTTGGCATACCAAACTGAAATCAGCCTTATGGGCTAATAGGATCACTCCCAAAATATCCATAGGTAATTCTCCATTCAGGCTTGTCTATGGAAGAGAGGCAATCTTGCCCATGTCACTTGAGTTGCCAACATTGGAACTCATGAAGTAGCTGGAGTTGCTAGAGTTTGGGCCCATGGAGGTAAGGTATGCAGAGTTGATGGAGCTACAAGAGATCAGAAATTAGGCATCCCAAGCAATGGAAAAGGATCAAGCTTTGATCAAAAGGACCTTTGATAGGAAGGCCAAGGATAGATCATTTCAGATTGGAGATCTAGTGTTGAAATGGGATATGGACAGAGAAAATCTGGGAAGGCATTCAAAATTTGATGCCATTTGGAGTGGCCCATACATGGTCACAAAGTGCAAGAACAACAATGCTTTCCAATTGGCCTCATTGGATGGTGAAGAACTACAGATTCCAGTCAATGGAATCTATCTCAAGCGTTGCTTCTAGAGGGAAGTTCACTACCTCTATAAATATTAGATTAGATTTTCTTTCCTCCAAGTGCTTGTGCACATTGTTTTGTTGTAGGTTAGTTTTATTTTCCCTAAGTGCTTTGGCACAACTTGCTATCCATGGAGATGTTTAGCAGTCCTTGCTTTCATCAGGTGATATTCCATCTTCCTCCTTGCACATTCTGAGTCAGTTGAGGTTCTAAATAGAATATTTGATGACTCCATGCCCAATGGACTGCTTAAGGAAACTGGTATCTTCTACCTAGTAGGTAGGTATCCCCGCTGAGTCGCCAAATTGTTATCCAAATTCACCCCCAGGGTTGATTTGATAACATACATCAGAATTCTCAAGTCCCAGGAAAATGGATGGATTCAGGGCAAAAAATCATGTTTCTAGGGTCCCCTCGAATTTTTTCTAACTCTCTTGTCCATGTTGAAAAGAGAAAGTTCTAAGAAAAGGTGAAAAGGCTGCAAAAAACAAGCTTGGGCTAGAAAAAATTGTGAAAATTGGCTAAGTCCTAGTCCTCGCAGAGTAGTCTAGGACATTTGGGACATCGAGGCGTGGATCGGCGAAAAAGCCTCCGGTGGCCCGCTAAGCAAAGGGACATCTGGGACATCGGGAGGTGAAGGACACGGAAAGCCGGTTTGGCCGAAGGAGAAGAAAATTGACTAACTGGTTTGGGACATTTGGGACATGAAGATGTGAAGGCGCGAACCACCCGTTCGGAAAAGGAAAAGGAGAACTTTCGCACTACACATTTGGGACATCGGGCTGCAAGGACGCAAAGGACATGAAAAGGTGAAGCGGCCAAGAGCAAAGGAAGCCATTTCGGGTAGTTCGGAAGAACTTGTCCCCGAATATAGTCTCGGGGCAGTTGGAACAAATGGACACGAAGGACCTTGAACCGGCCGGTTCGGCTGAAAAGAGGATCTTTAGCAGCCTTTGGACATCTTAAACAAAGGGACGCGTGGGATGCGGATAGCCAAAGGAGCTGAAAAAGCCAATCAAGCAACGCCACGTGTCACCAGCGAGAAAAATGGATAGGGAAGCCCATTTCGGGCGGATCGGAAGTTTCATCCCAAACAAACAAAAGGAAAAATGGGACAAATGGACGTGGTGGATGTGAAAAGCCGGCAGACCCAAATACCAATTAAATCATGACACGTGTCACAAGGGAGAAAGTCCAAAGTCAAAGGGCGAGGTTTCAAGCACTGACCCAAACCAATGAAATAGTGCCACGTGTCCAAGTTTAAGGGCCCACAAGGAAATTTCAAAGGAAAACCCACGGAAAGGTGGAGGAGAGAGAATTTCTCGGCGAATCGAGCACTCGCCACGGTGTCATCCAAGTGGCGGGCGCACAGGAAAGTTCAAATATTTTTCCCACCGACTGTTTTTTTTGTTTTTTTCCCTAAATCTTCGAGATCGTCATATCTTTCGATCCAGAGCTCGGATTTCCACATTCTTTATATCAACGGAAATATTATGAAATTATCTACATGATTCTAGGGTTAATCTTGAATTTTGGTGTAGTATGGAGAGAGAAATTGAGAAACATCTCTGATGTGTGGTAATGCCAGAAGTGACGCTCCAACAACCAGCTTTAATGCAGCAGATAGTTCGCCACTTTTGTTAGACATCCTGCTTTTTGCCAGGATCCGCCACTTCTGCCATAATGAGATGATTTAAAATATGACCTAGAAGTGGTTGGGGCAGATTCTGAATTTCCTCTCTTTTCCCTCTCTCATTCTTCCTATATATTGTAAAGAGGAGCTTCTTTCAAAAGGTTGAACATTTTCTGTTTTTCTCCTCCCTTCTTCTCCTATCAGGTGAATTTGTGGAGTTCGAACCTCTCATTTGAAACTATAATACGAATCTACCTCTTGGCATTCTGTAGTGTATTGTATCAATCTTTGGAGCAAGTAATACATGTCTGTGGATGATTCTCAACCCTCTCTGTGTTTATTTTTACATCCTCCTGGTCTTTTACTATAAGTTTCGTTATCATGCATGATCTTATATCACATTTGAATGGTCTTTGTTTACTTTGGAAGATAGGTGTTCTTCATTCCTCGGTGCATCACCTCCATTAGATTAGATTTATTTTTGTGCATCTTCTTACCCTATCTACTTGGTAGATTAGATTAGGTTTCGAGCAAACCCTCTACATATTTCGTGTGCATCGAACAGAGGAATAGGAACCACCTCCTCTGGAGAATCCTTTCTCACTTTTCAAGTCCCACACTTGGAGAGAGGTTTCCATGTTGTACAATCACACTTTGGATGCTAGAGTGATCAAATTAGAAGCTTGATCTGCATCCAAGGGTGCTTGAGTCTCGCAACAACACTCACCAAGTAGCTCATCGAGAGCTCTTCGGGAGCTCACCGATCGGCTCGAGCTACGAGCTCACTCGAGAGCTCTTCAAGTAACTCACCTAGGAACTCACCTAGGAGCTCACCTAATAGCTTACCTTACCAAATCCCCTTAATCTCACCTTGTAAACTCACCTTGAGCTCACCTAATAGGTCGCATGTAAGCTCACCTCAGAGATTTCGAAAAGCTCGTGTTAGAGCTCACCTAGAGCAAACCAAGTAGCTCGGCTAGAAGCTCGAAAGTATCTCACCTAGGAGCTCCTTGACGAGTCACCTTACCAGGCATGCCTTGAGCTCACATCAAGAGCTCACCGAGTATCTTGACTTGAGCTCACCCGGGAGCTTATCAAGTAGCTCACCTAAAAACTCGCATAGGAGCTTGCATGATAGCTCACATAGAAACTCACATGGGAGCTCACCTATTAGCTCACCTTGCTAGCTTACCTTCAGCTCGCTTAGGAGATCACCTTGCTAACTCACCTTGAGCTTTTCTTGTAGCTCACCTTAGATTTTGTCGAGCAGCTCACTAAGTATCTCACCCGAGAGGTCACCTAACACTTGCTCACCTGGTAGCTCACCGAGTAGCTCTTGAGTAGGTTGACTTGAGCTTTCTTGTGTGCTCACCGAGTAGCTTCTGAGGACTTTACATGGGAGCTCACCAAGTAGCTCACTTGGGATCTCACTAAATAGCTTGTCAAGTAGCTTACCTAGGACCTATTTTGTGAGCTCACCGATAATCTCAAGTTGATCTCACCCAAAAGCTCATCGAGTAACTCACCTGAACTCACAACTCATCCAGGAGATCATCAAGCAGCTCACCTAAAAAATCACATGGGAACTCGCCTTGACCTCACTAAGGAGCTCACCTTGCCAACTCTCCTTGAGCTCACCTAACAGCTCACCTTATCTCACCTCAAATTTCATCGAGCACTCACCTAACAACTCACCTAAGAGCTTGTCTAAGTGAGCTCACTTAACTCACTTCACCTAACTCATCTAGGAGCTCACCTAGCAGCTCACCAAACATATCTTTGAGTAAGATGACTTGAGTTCACTTGTGAGCTCACTAAGCAGCTCACCCAGGGACCTCGCCTTGGGAGTTCACAAGTAGCTCACTTAGGAGTTCACCTAGTGGCTTACCTCACCTTGGGAGCTCACCTTAATAGTTTGCCAGTAGCTCACTCGAGCTCACCTTGAGGTATTCGGGGGAGTTTTCCGATAAGCTCGAGTTGATATCACCTAAGATCTCGTCAAGTAACTCATGTGGGAACTCACAGTTCATCTAGGAGATCGTCAAGTAGCTCACCTGAAAACCTCACCTTGCCTTTACCTTGAGCTCATTAAGGAGCTCACCTTGCCAAATCTCACCTTGCTTGCTTGCTCACGCTCAAGCTCAGCTCATCTCGAGCTCACCTTGAGCAGCTCACCAAGTAGCTCACCTAGGAGCTCACCTAATAGCTCACCTGGGAGGTCATTGAGTAGCTCACTCACGAGAGGTTGACTTGATCTCCTTTGTGAGTTCACCGAGAAACTCACCTCAGGACCTCACTCACTAAGCTCACCAAGTAGTAGCTCACCTCACTTGAGCTCACTCAAGAAAAGCTCACCAAGTAGCTCACCTGGGAGCTCTTATGGGAGCTCGTGATTAGCTCACTGAGTTGAGCACAGTTCACTCACTTGGAGCTCACCTTGGAGCTCACTCAACTCACATAGGAACTTTCCTAGGACCTCATCTCGATAGCTCTCCTTGCCAACTCACCTTGATCACACCTTGCCTCACTTGCTCATTGATCTCATCTAGCTCTTGCATGTAAGCTCACCTATGAGATTGCCGACAAGCTCACCTTTGAGCTCACACCTGCTGAGCTCACCGAGTAGCTCACCTGAGCTCAGCTTTGGACATGAGAGCTTAGCATGCAGGCTTAACTAGGAGCTCATTGAGCATAGCTTGACTCAGAGCTTTCACCTGAGCTTGCCAGAGCACTCGACTTGAGCTCACGAGCTCGTCAAGTAGCTCACCCAAAACTCACATGGGAACTCACCTGAGAGCTTTTTCATTACCATCTCACATGGGAGCTCACTTTGCTCTTGAGCTCAGCTCACCTTGAGCTCACTCACTAGAAGCTCACCTTACCATCTCACCTTGAGCTCATCTAGTAGCTCACCTCGAGTTTATCAGTAGCTCACTCACCTAATAGCTCACCTTGAGCTCACCTTCCCATCTCACCTTGAGCTCATCTAGTAGCTCACTTTAGAGCTTTGTCAAGCAGCTCACCTAATAGCTTGCAAGGAGCTCACCTAATGGCTCACTAGGAGCTCACCTAATAGCTCACTTGGGAGCTCACCAAGCTTGACTCATTGATTAAGATGACTTGAGATCACTTGTGAGCTCACTAGAGCTCACTCACTGGAGCTCACTCAGCTCACCTAGGGCTCACCAAGTAGCTCACTTGGGCTCACCAGGAGCTCACTCAGAAGCTCACCTTGAGCTCACTGAGAGCTCACCTGAGCTCGCTAACTCACTCAACTTTTCAATTCACCTTGAGCTTGCCTTTCCAACTCACCTTGAGCTCACCTTGCCAACTCACCTTGAGCTCATTTGGTAGCTCGCATGTAAGCTCACCTCATAGATTGCTGACAAGCTCACCTTTGAGCTCACCTGGAGCTCACCAGCTATCTCACTGAAGCTCACCAGGTTTGAGCTTGACTTGAGCTCACCTGAGAAACTCACCTTGAGCTAGCTCACCTAGGAGCTCACCGAGAGCTCACCTTGAGCTCACTCTACTCAGAGCTCACCTGGAGCTCACCTAAGAGCTCACCTAGAAGCTCACTCACTTGAGCTCACCTAGGAGCTCACCTCACTTGAGCTCACCTTGAGCTCACCTGAGCAGCTCACTGAGGAGCTCACCTTATGGGAGCTCACTCAAGCTCACTAACTCACCTCACTGGAGCTCACCTTAGCTCACATGAGAGCTCACCTTGAGCTCACCTTGAGAAGCTCACTTGCCAACTCACCGTGAACTCATCTGGTATCTCACCTTGGAGTTTAAGTAACTCATAGCTCAAGCTCACCTAATAGCTCACACTGGGCGCTCACCTAATAGCTCACCCGGAGATAACCTAACATCTCACCTTGGAGCTTGCTAAGTAGGTTGACTCTTAGCTCATGTGTGAGCTCACCGATTAGCTCACCTTGGGCTCACTGAGCTCACCTAGGATCTTACTAAGAATCTCACTTGGGAGCTCACCTAGAGCTTGAGCTCACTCTTGGGAGCTCACCTCAATAGCTCACCTTGCTCACCTTGACTCACCTTGAGCTCACCTTTCCAACTCACCTGGAGCTCATTTGGTACCTCACATGTAATCTCACCTAAGAGATTACTTGAAAAGCTCACTTTGAGCTCACTTGGAGCTCTGGATATCACCAAGCATCTCACCTAGGAGCTCAACAAGCTTGTCAAGAGCTTTTAAGTAGCTCACTTAGTAGCTTTCCTAGAAATTCAAAATTCACGTAGGAACTCACCTAATAGCTCACCTTACCAACTCACCTTGAGCTCACCTAGGAGCTCACCGAGAAGCTCAACTTGAGCTCACCTGACTCACCTCAAGCAGCTCACCCAAAAATTCACATGGGAGCTCACCTGACTGATGATCACCTTACGAACTCACATGGGAGTTCATCTATCACTCACCTTACCAGAGCTCACCTTGAGCTCACCTGAGGAGCTCACTTGCCAACTCACTCTCACTTTGAGCTTGAGCTCAGCTCACTGGTAGCTCACCTAGAGCTCATCTCAGTTTGAGTAGCTTGCCTACTGAGTTCACATAGGAGCTCATCTTAGCTCACCTCTCCTAGCTCACCTTGAGCTCACCTGGGAGCTCACTTGAGAGCTCACCTTGAGCTCACTTCAGCTCACCTTTGAGCTCACCTTGAGAGCTCACTGGGAGCTCACTTGAGCTCTACTCTAGCTCACCTAGGAGCTCACCAGTTGGGCTCACTCAGCTCAGTAGCTCACCTAAGCTCATCTCATCAACTCAGCTTCACTCAGTGAGCTCACCTAAAAGCTTTCACCTTGAGAGCTCACCTAGATCACCTTGAGCTCACTGCTCACTTGAGCACTCACCTTGAGCTCACCAAGAGCTCACTCAAGCTAAGCTCACTTGAGCTCACCTGAGCTCACTCAGCTCACCAAGCTCAGCTCACTCAGAGCTCACCTAGAGCTCACCTAGAGCTTGCTTGGAGCTCACTTTGTCACTTAGCAGAGCTCACCTTGGAGCTCACCTCGGAGCTCACACTCACTCCAGTAGCTCACTTGAGCTCTTCTTAGAGCTCACTAATCAGCTCAATTTGAACTCACCTTGGGAGCTCATGGAGTAACTCACCTAGAGCTTCACCAGGGAGCTCCTACTAGGTCACCTTGCTGACTCACCTTGAGCTCACCTTGAGCTTCACCTTGCCTTGACTCACCTTGAGCTCACCTTGCTAACTCACCTTTAGCTCACTCTAGTAGCTCACTCGTAGCTCAGCTCACCTTAGCTCACTCTGAGAGCTCACTGAGCTCAAAATCTTGCTCACTTTGAGCTCACATGGGAGCTCACCGAAGTAGCTCACCTAGGAGCTCACCTGGAGCTCACCTAGAGTAGCTTTTCCTAGGAGCTTGTCGGCTTGCTCACTGACTCACTTGAGCTCACTTGAGAGCTCACCTGGGCTCACTTGAAAGCTCACCTAGGAGCTCACCTTGATAGCTCTCAGGGAGCTCACCGAGCATCTCGACTTTAGCTCACCTAGAGATCACCTAAGTAACTCACTCAGCTCAAAAATCATGCAGAACTCACCTATAAGCTCACCTAGCTCACTTGAGCTCACCTTGCAGCTCACCTTGAGATCACCTTGAGAGGAGCTCACTCTAGCTCACCTTGAGACTCACCTTGAGCTCACCTGGTAGCTCACCTCGAGCTCACTCGAGTAGCTCACCAAGTAGCTCACAGGAGCTCACCTCAACAGCTCTCACTTAGAGCTCACCTAGGAGCTCACCAAGTAGCTTCACTTGACTCTCACTTGAGCTCACTTGAGCTCACTTAGCTCACCAGCTCACTCACCAAGGAGCTCACCACTCACCTGGGAGCTCACCTCAGAGATCACTTGGGAGACCTTTCACTGGAGAGAGCTTGAGTTGAGCTCACCCTTGAGCTTCACTCAAGTAACTCACTGAGCTCACCAGAGCTCAGCTCACTCACTAGCTCGCCTGCCTAGCTCACTTTCTCACCTTGAGCTCACCTTGAGCTAGCTCACCTTGAGCTCACCTTGAGCTCACCTTGAGCTCACTTGAGCTCACCTCACTGCTCATCACCAGTAGCTCAGCTTGCTCTGGGAGCTCATCTCACACTAGTAGCTCACTGTAAGAGCTCACCTTAGAGCTCTTCTAACAAGCTCACCTTTGAGCTCACTTGGGATCATCACTCAGTAGCTCTCACCTAGGAGCTCACCTTGGGCTCACTCCTGAGAATTAGCTCACCCAAGAGCTCACCAGTAGCTCAACTTGAGCTTCACAGTAGCTCACTGGGAGCTCACCTAGAGCTACCTTTCACCTAAAAACTCACTCTGGGAGCTCACCTGATAGCTCACTTGTAAACTCTCATGGGAGCTTACATTGCCAGAGCTTTCCTTGAGCTCACTAAGCTCACCTTGCCTCACTTGACTCACCTTGAGCTCTCATCAGAGCTCACTTGAGCTCACCTTGAGAGCTCACCAAGTAGCTCACTAGGACTCACCTAGTAGCTCACCTAGGAGCTCACTTAGGAGCTCACCTAAGCTCACCTTGAGCTCACTTGAGGAGCTCACTTGAGCTCACTCATGAGCTTGAGCTTTGTACTCACCTTGGAGCTCACTTGAGCTCACTCAGCTGAGAGCTCACTGGGAGCTCACCACCTAGGAGCTCACTTTTAGATCACCTAGTAGAGCACACTTTAGAGAGCTCACAGAGCTAGAGCTCACCAAGTAGCTCACCTAGCTCACTGGAGCTCACCTTGGAGCTCCTTAGGAGCTCACCTTACAGCTTACTCACCTAGGAGCTCACCTTAGGAGCTCACCTGGGAGCTCACCTTGAGTAACTCACCTCACCGGTAGAGCTCACCTGGGAGCTCACTTGGAGCTCACCTTGTAGCTCACCTTGAGCTCATCTTGAGCTGAGCTCACAAGGTCAGGCTCACTTGCTCACCACTCACTCACTCACAGAGCTCACTCACCTTAGCTCACTTAGTAGCTCACTTGGGAGCTCACCTAGAGCTCACCTGAGAGCTCACCTAGTAGCTCACCAAGTAGCTCACTCGGGAGCTCTTCTGAGCTCATCGATCAGCTCAGTTGAGCTCACTTGGGAGCTCACCTTGAGCTCACACTGGAGCTCACCTGAGAACTCACCTTGGAGCTCACCTTGAGCTCACCTTACCTTGCTAACTCACCTTGAGCTCACCATGCCAACTCACCTTGAGCTCATCTGGTAGCTCACATGTAAGCTCACCTCATAGAGCTTAACAAAAAAGCTCACCTTTGAGCTTACCTAGAGCTCAGCTTGCAGCTCAGTAGCTAGCACCTAGGATCTCTTGGGAGCTCTTGAGCTCAAGCTCACCTTGAGCTCACCAGGAGCTCACCAGTAGCTCAATTTGAGCTTGACCACTCAGCTCACCTAGGAGCTCACTTGATAGCTCACCTTGCTCAGCTCACCTTGAGCTCACCTTGAGCTCACTAAGCAGCTCACTTGAGCTCACTTAGGAGCTCATCAGAGCTCACCTCAGCTCACCTAAAACTCACATGGGAGCTCACACAGCTCACACTGTAGCTCACTTGGGAGCTCACCTGGGAGAGCTCTCACTGGCAGCTCACCTCTCACTAGACTACCTTGAGCTCACCTTGGAGCTCACTAGACTCTCATGGAGCTCACTTGGGCTCACCTTGCCAGAGCTCACCTCACTTGCCTCACTTGAGCTCATTTAGTAGCTCACCTGTAGAGCTCACCTTGAGCTCACTACGTAGCTCACCTAGCTTCACTGAGTAGCTCACTCAAGAGCTCACCTAGGAGCTCACCTGGGAGCTCACCTAGCTCTCACTAAGTAGCTCACCACCTTAGCTCACTCAGAGTAGCTCACTGACTTGAGCTCACTTGCTGAGCTCACCTTGAGCTCACCTTGAGTAGCTCACCAGGTAGACTCACCTTGGAGCTCTAGTAGCTCACTTGAGCTCACCTTGGGAGCTCACCTAGTAGCTCACCTTGGAGCTCACCAAATAGCTCACCAAGTAGCTTGCTTGGGAGCTCTTCTAGGAGCTCACCGAGCAGCTCAGTTGAGCTCACCTAGGAGCTCATCAGGAGCTCTCAAGTAACTCTCAACTTGACTAGGAGCTCACCTTGACTCACTGACTCACCTTACAAAATCACCTTTTAGCTCACCTTGAACTCACCTTGAGCTCACCTTGCCAAGCTCACTTGAGCTCAGCTCATCTGGTAGATCACATGTAATCTCACCTCAGAGATTGCTCTCACTTTGAGCTCTCAGCTTTGAGCTCACTGAGCTCACTTGAGCTCACCAGGAGCTCACCAGTAGCTCACCTAGAGAGCTCACTTGGGAGCTCAGAAGCATCACACTTGTAGCTCACCTAGAGCTCACTGAGAGCTCACTCTGAGCTCACCTGAGAGCTCACTTGCAGCTCACTGAGAGCTCACCTCTCACCCAAGCTCAGCTTGAGCTCACTTGAGCTCACCTTAGAGCTCACTTGAGCTCACTCACTAAGCTCACTCAGCTCACCCTTGAAACTCACATGGGAGCTCACCTGGGAGCTCACCTAAAACTCACATGGGAGCTCACCTATCAGCTCACCTTGCCAAGCTCACCTTGAGCTCACTGAGGATCTCACCTTTCCAACTCACATTGAGCTCATATGGTAGCTCACCTCAGAGTTCATCAAGCAGCTCACCAAGTAGCTCACCTGGGAGCTCAAACTCACCTACCTAGGAGCTCACCTAATAGCACTCTAGAGCTCACCAAGAGCTCACCTGAGTAAGCTTAAGCTCACTCAGCTCAGGTTAGAGCTTGACTGAGCTCACTCACTGAGCTCACTCAAGAGCTCAGCTCACCACTCACTCATGGGAGCTTCACTTCAAGAGCTCACTCAACTAGCTCACTTAAGCTAACTCACAGAGAGCTCACCTAGCTCACCTGGAGCTCACCTAAGCCAAGCTCACCAAGTAGCTCACCTTGAGCTCACCTAGGGAGCTCACTCATCAGCTCAGCTCACCTTGAGCTCACTTGAGCTCACTCACTAGCTCTCACCTAGAGTCACTTCTCACTCAGTAGCTCACCTTGGAGCTCACTTGAGAGCTCACTTGAGCTCACAGCTCACCTTGCTTGAGCTCACCTTGAGCTCACTTGAGCTTGAGCTCACACTTGTAGCTCACCTTGAGCTCACCTCCAACTCACCTTGAGCTCACCTTGAGCTCACTGGTAGCTCACCTAGCTCACAGAGCTCACCTCAGAGCTCACCTAGAGAGCTCACTTGAGCTCACTCACCTGAGCTCAGCTAGTAGCTCACCTAGGAGCTCACTTGGAGCTCACTCGGCTTGCTCAGCTCACTCACTGAGCTTGCACTCAGCTCACTCAACTTGAGCTTGAGAAACTCACACTAGCACTTGAGCTCACCTTGCTCCTACCTTGAGCTCACCTTGAGCTCACCTTGAGCTCACTCCCAGGCTCACTGAGCAGCTCACCTCAGAGCTCACCTTGAGCTCACCTAGAGCTCACAGGAGCTCACCTAAAAACTCACATAGGAGCTCACTTAGCTCACTGATTTCAGCTCACCAAGAGCTCACAATGAGAGGTGCTCACCTTTCTAACTCACCTTGAGCTCACTTTGGAGCTCACCTCAGCTCACTCAGTTCACCTAGGCTCACCTAGAGCTCACTTGAGCTCACTTGTAACTCTCACTGAGCTCACACCTAAGTAGCTCACCTAGAACAGCTCACTAGCTAGCTCACCTAATAGCTCACCTGGGAGCTCACCAAATAGCTCACCTCTCACCTCGAGCTCACTAAGAGCTCACTTGAGCTCAGAGCTCACTTGAGCTCACTCAGCTCACTTAAATCAGCTCTCACTCACGAGCTCACTCGGAGCTCACAAGTAGCTCACACTTGGGAGCTCACCTAGCTAGCTCACAGGAGCTCTCACCTAGAATCACATGAACTCACCAAGAGCTCTCAAGAGCTCACCTAGCTCAGGTCTTCTAGTAGCTCACCTAGAGCTCAGAGCTCAGCTTAAGCTCTCAGTTGAGCTTGCCTCAGTGAGAGCTCATCAGTAGCTCACTCACTGAACTCACACTGACTCACCTAGGAGCTCACCTCACAGCTCACTTGAGCTCACTTGACTAGCTCACTCACCAAGCTCACCTTGCTACAACTCACTCACTCACCTGCTCACTTGGAGCTCACCTTGAGCTCTCACCTTGAGCTCACCTCGGTAGCTCACCTCAGTAGCTCACCTCTGAGCTAGCTCACCTTGTAGCTCACACTGGGAGCTCACACTAGACTCACTGGGAGCTCAAGAGCTCACCTAGCTCAGCTCACCCATGGAGCTCACCAGTAGCTCACTTGAGCTCACTTTGAGCTCACTTGACTCTGAGCTCACACTTGAGAGTCTCCTGACTCACAGTAGCTCACTTGGGAGCTCACCTTGAGTAGCTCACCTCACTGGAGCTCACTTGAGTTGCCTAAGTAGCTCACCTGGTAGCTCACCTACTTCACCAGGAGCTCACTCACCTAAGGAGCTCACAGAGCTCAGCTCACCTCAGCTCCCAAGAGCTCATCTCGAGGAGCTCACTTGAAGCTCACCTCGGAGCTCACTAGGAGCTCACTTGAGAGCTCACCTGAGCTCACCTTGAGCTCACCTTGAGCTCACTTTGAAGCTCACCTTGAGCTCACCTTGCCAACTCACCTTGAGCTCACCTCTGAGCTCACTTGAGTAGCTCACTGTAAGCTCACCTCGAGAGATTCTCCACAAGCTCACCTTTGAGCTCACTTGGGAGCTCACCACGAGTAGCTCACTTGAGCTAGGAGCTCACTTGGGAGCTCAGCTTGGAGCTGGAGCTCACCTTGAGCTCATCGAGTAACTCACTTGAGCTTGCCTGAAACTCACCTTGAGGAGCTCACCTCGACTAGCTTGCCTCCTCCAGGAGCTCACCTTGAGCTCACTCTTGAGCTCACCTAGGAGATTTCAACTCAGCTCAGAGCTCACCTGGAGCTCATCAAGTAGCTCACCTAAAAAAACTCACATGCTCAGCTCACTCATAGCTCACCTTGCAACTCACATGGGAGCTCATGGGAGCTCACCTTGCTCTTAGCTCACCTTGAGCTAGCACACTGAGAGCTCACTTGAGGAGCTCACCTTGACCTCTCACCTTGAGCTCATCTAGTAGCTCACCTCGAGTTCTCTGAGTAGCTCACTTGCTCAGTAGCTCACCTAAGCTCTCACCTTGCCAGAGCTCACCTAAGCACCTGGGAGCTCACCTAAGTAGCTCTCACTGAGAGCTCACCGAGTAGCTTTACACTTGAGCTCACTTGAGAGCTCACCTCAGTAGCTCACCGGAGCTCACCGAGAGCTCACCAAGTAGCTCACTTGGGAGCTCACTTGGCTCACTAGCTCACCTCAGAGCTCACCTAAGAGCTCACTTGGAGCTCACCTAGCTTACCTAAGTAGAGCTCTTTGAGGAGCTCTCGCTCAGCTCACTCGAAGCTTCACCTTGAGCTCACTTGGGAGCTCACTCAGTAAGCTCACCAGGAGCTCACCAGGAGAACTCACCTGGGAGCTCACTAAGAGCTCACTTGAGCCACCTCACTCACCTTGAGCTCACCTTACAACTAACACCTTGAGCTCACCTTGCTCAACTCACCTTGAGCTCATCCTAGAGCTCACCCGGTAGCTCACCCTGAGCTCACTTGAGCTTACCACAAGTAGCTCACCTTTGAGCTCACACTGAGCTCACTTGAGCTAGCTCACAGCTCACTAGAGCTCACTCTAGGAGCTCACCTCACTTCAGCTCAGCTTGCTCAGCTTAAAAACTCACCTTGAGCTCACCTAACAGCTCAGCACTTCCTCAGCTCTCACCTTGAGCTCACCTTGAGCTCACTCAAGCTCACCTGAGCTCACATGGGAGCTCACCTAAAAGCACTGACCAAAAGCTCACCTCAGGAGCTCACTCTCACCTTAAAGCTCACCTTAAGCTCACCTCACTCACAGCTCACCTTAGAGCTTGAGCTTGAGAGCTCACCTTAGCTCACTTTAAGCTCACCTCAGCTCACTCAGCTGGAGCTCACCTTGAGCTCACTCACTCTCCTAGAGCTCACCTCACAAGGACCTCACCTCACTCAGTAGCTCACCTAAGTATGTTGACTTGAGCTCACCATGTGAGCTCACTTGAGCTCAGCTCTCACTCACCTGGGACTCACCTGAGAGCTCACCTTGAGCTCAGCTCACTAGTAGCTCACCAGCTCAGCTCACTCTAGGAGCTCACTAGCTAGCTCACCTAGGAGCTCACCAGTAGCTCACTTGGGAGCTCTTAGTAGCTCACTCTTGAGCTCTCAGAGCTCAGATAGCTCAGCTCTTGAGCTCAGCTTGAGCTCAGCTCACCTTGAGCTCACCTCGAGCTCACCTTGAGCTCACCTTGGGAACTCACCTTGGAGCTCACCTTGTAGCTCACCTTGAGCTCACTCTTGCCTTACTTTCACCTGGAGCTCACCTAGCTCACCTGTAGCTCACCTGAGAGCTGTGCTCACACTCGAGAGCTCACCTTTGAGCTCACTCATCAGAGCTCACCTTGAGCTCACCTTGGAGCTCACCGAGTAGCTCACTAGGAGCTCACTTGGAGCTCAGCTCACTAGCTCTCACCTAGAGCTCAGCTCATCAGCTCAGCTTGAGCTTGAGCTTCACCTGAAAGCTCACCTAGGAGCTCACTTACACTCACTCTTGCTTCTTGACTTTGCTCACTCACCTGAGCTCACCTGGACTCTCACCTAGGAGCTCACCAAGCTTGAGCTCACCTACTTGAGCTCATAAGAGCTCACCTAGAGACTCACTACAGAGCTCACCTAGCTCACATGGGAGACTCAGCTCACTGAGCTAGCTCACCTATAGCTCACTTGAGCTCACTTGCTCAGCTCACCTTGAGCTCACTTACCTTGAGCTCACCTGGGAGCTCACTGTCAGCCTTGAGCTCAGCTTGAGTTGGGAGCTCACCTCAGAGCTCACTCAGAGCTCACCAAGTAGCTCACCTAGGAGCTCACCTAGAGCTGAGCTCACTCGAGCTTACTCACTTCAGAGGCTCTCACTTGGAGCTTGACCTTGAAGAGCTCACCTTGAGATAGCTCACCTAGAGCTCACCTAGCTCACTCACTAAGCTCACCTTGAGCTCACCTCACCCAAATCACTTGGGAGCTCACCTAATAGCTCAGCTCACCAGCTCTACCTTAAGCTCACCTAGGAGCTCTCACTCAGAGCTCACTCAAGAGCTCACTTGAGCTCACCCAAGAGCTCACCTTGAGTAACTCACTCAAGAACTCACTCTGGAGCTCACCTTTCGAGCTCACCTCACTCACTGAGAGCTCACCTTGAGAGCTCCAGGAAGCTCACCTGAGCTCACCTTGAGCTCACCTTGAGCTCACTCAGGAGCTCAGCTCAGCTCACCTGGGAGCTCACTTAGAGCTCACTAAGCTTGCAAGCAGAGCTCACCTTGAGCTCACTTAGAGAGCTTCACCAGTAGAGCTCACCTAAGCTCACCTAGGAGCTCACCTAAGCTCACTCTAGCTCACCTTGAGAGCTCACCTTGAGCTCACTTGAGCTCACCACTAGCTCACATAAAAGCTCACCTTGGAGCTCACTTGAGTAGCTCACCTGAAAGCTCACCTGAGAGCACTAGCTCACTTGAGCTCACCTTGAGCTCAAGCTCACTAGAGCTCACCTGAGAGCTCACTTGAGAGCTCACCAGCTAGCTCACCTAGTAGCTCACCTAGCTCACCTACTAGCTCACAGGAGCTCACCTTGAGCTCACCTGGAGCTCACTTGAGAGCTCACCTTAAAAACTCACCTTGGGAGCTCACCTAGGAGCTCACTCAAGCTTGCTTGCTAGCTCACCTTCAGCTCACCTTGAGCTCTTAGAGATCACCTTGAAACTCACCTTGAGCTCACCCAAGCTCCAGCTCACTCACAGAGCTCACCTTAGAGCTCACCTGGCTCACTCACTAGAGCTCACTCACTTGCAGCTCACCTCAGCTCACCTCAGTCTCACCTGAGTAGCTCACTCTTGAGAGCTCACCTGCTTATGAGCTCACAGTGAGCTCACTTGAGAGCTCACCTTGAGTAGCTCACCTTGGGAGCTCACCTGGGAGCTCACCTTGGAGCTCACCTAGTAGCTCACTAGCTCCTTGGAGCTCACCTAGAGCTCTCACCTTGAGCTCACTTGTGAGCTCACCTTGAAGAGCTCACCTTGAGCTCACTTAGAGCTCACTGCTTGAGCTCACCTTGAGCTCACCTTGAGCTCACCTTGAGAGCTCACCAAGCTCTCAGGAGCTCACCTCAGAGCTAGCTCACCTGAGAAAGCTAACTCACTCATTGGAGCTCACCTAGGAGCTCACCTTGGGCTCACTCACTTGGGCTCTGACAAGCTCACCTCTGGAGCTCACTTACCAGCTCACCTTGAGAGCTCACTTGAGCTCACCTAGACTCACACTCACCTTGAACTCATTGAGCTATCTCCAAGAGCTCACCAGCTCACATGGGAGCTCACCTAGACTAGCTCACCTGAGCTCACCTAACTAGAGCTCACCTGTTAGCTCACCAGACCAGAGCTCACTTGGGTAGCTCACCAGCTCACTCAGTTAGCTCACTTGTAGCTCACTTGGGAGCTCACCTAACAGCTCAGCTCACTCACCTAGAGCTCACTCAAGAAAACCTCACTAAGTAGCTCACCTAAGCTCAGCTCTCTCACTTTGAAGCTCACCTCAAAGCTCGAGTCACCTGAGCTCACCCGAGAGCTCACAAGTAACTCACTCACTGCTCAAGTCACTCACAAGTAGCTCACTCACTTGAAGCTCACCTTGAGCTCACCTTAGAGCTCACCTTGAGCTCACTCACAGCTAAGCTCACCTTTGAAGCTCACCTCGAGCTCACCTTGCACAGCTCACCTTGAGCTCATCTTGAGCTCCTTGAGCTAGCTCACCATGTAGCTCACCTCGAGAGCTCCTATAGCTCACTCACCAAGCTCACCTTTGAGCTCACCTCTCACAGGCTCACACCATAGGAGCTCACCTAGGAGCTCACTGGGACTCTAGGAGCTGACCAGTAGCTCCAAGCTTGCTCACTTGAGCTCACTTGAGCTCACTCAAGCTCACCACCGGAAGCTCACCTTGAAGCTCACCTTGAGCTTGCAGCTCACCTGAGCTCACCTTAAGAGCTTCACCTTCTCACTCAAGAGCTTGGAGCTCACCAAGAGCTCACCTGAGCTCACCTTGCCAGCTCACCTCAGCTCACATGGGAGCTCACCTCGAGAACTTGCTGAGAGCTCACCTAGAGCTCATTGAAGAACTCTCTTGAGCTTGACTCAAGGTCAGCTCACCTAGGAGCTCACCTAGCTCACCTGGAGCTCACTTGAGCTCACACTAGAGCTCACTCTGAGCTCACAGGGAGGAGCTTGCCTGCTCACTCTCACACATTGAGCTCACTAGGGAGTTCACATTACCAACTCACTTGACCTTGAGCTTAGCTCACTCAGGGAGCTCACCTTAGAGTTCATCAATCAGCTCACCAAGTAGCTCACCTAGGAGCTCACCTTGGGAGCTCACCTAATGAGCTCACCTTGGAGCTCACCTAGTAGCTCACCTTGGAGCTCACCTAGAGTAGCTCACTAGTAGCTTCACTTGAGCTCACTTGTGAGCTCACTTGAGAGAGCTCACACCTTGACCACCTTGAGCTCACCTTGGGAGCTCACCAAGTAGCTCACTTGGGAGCTCACCTAACAACTCACTCACCAAGGAGCTCACCAAGAGCTCACTCACTCACCAAGTAGCTCACCTTGAGCTCTTCTGAGAGACTCACACCAGATTAGCTCAAGTTGAGCTCACCTAGGAGCTCATCTTGAGTAGCTCACTCGAGCTCACTTAGGAGCTCACCTTGATAGCTCACCTTGCTCACTCACTCACCTGAGCTCACCTTGCCACCTTGACTCACCTTGAGCTCACCTTGAGCTCACCAGGAGCTCACCTTAGCTTACCTCATAAAGCTCACCTTAAGCTCTCACCTTAAGAGCTCACCGACAGGAGCTCACCTAGAGCTCACCTAGGAGCTTGGATAGAGGAGCTCACCTAGCAGCTCACCCAGGAGCTCATCGAGTAGCTCACCTTGAGAGCTTATCGAGCTTGAGCTTGACCTGAAACTCACTGGGAGCTCACCTAACATCTCACCTTGAGCTCACTTGAACTCACCTAGAGCTCACCGAGTAGCTTGACTTGAGCTCACTCGGGAGCTCCAAGCACTCACCCAAAACTTGCATGGGAGCTCACCTAGCTCACCTTGACAACTCTCACCTTGGAGCTCACCTTCAGAGCTCACTGGAGCTGAGAGCTCACCTTGAGGAGCTCCTTGATGAGCTCACCTTGAGCTCACCTTGAGGAGCTTGACCTTGAGCTCACCTTGAGAGCTCACTTTCTCTCAGTAGCTCAGCTCACCAGTAGCTCACTCCAGCTCACCAAGAAGCTCTGACTCAGGAGCTTGACTTAGAGCTCACTTGAGCTCACTAGTTAGCTTGCTCACCTCACGAGAGCTCTCAAGCTCACTTGAGGAGCTCACTTGGGATCTCACCAAGTAGCTCACTTAGGAGCTCACCTAGGGAGCTCACCTAGAGCTCACTCACTCAGGAGCTCACTGAGCTCACCAAGTAGCTCACTTGGGAGCTCACCTCTAGAGCTCACAATCACCTCGAGTTGAGCTCACCTCAAGGAGCTCACCAGCTAGCACAGTAACTCACCTCGGAGCTCACTCAGTAAGCTCCTTGCCAACACTTGGGAGCTCACCTACTCAGCTAGCTCACCTTCAGCCCAACTCACCTTGAGCTCATCTGATAGCTCACATGTAAGCTCACCTCAAGAGATTTCCAACAAGCTCACCTTTGAGCTCACTCAGGGAGCTCACCAAGTAGCTCACCTAGGAGCTCAGCTCATCTCAGCTCACTCAGTAGCTCAGAGCTTCACCTAGGAGCTCATTGAGGCTTGCTTGACTTGAGCTTTCCTAGAAACTCACCTCATATGAAGTCTCACCTTACTTAGAGCTCAGCTCACCTTGAGCTCACCTGAGCTCTCCTAGAGCACTCAGCTCACTTGAGCTCACTTGGAGCTCATCAAGTAGCTCACTCAAAAACTCACATGGGAGCTCACCTAGCTCACCTTGCTCCTTGCTCAGCATGGGAGCTCACCTATAAGCTCAGGAGCTCACCTCAGCAGCTCACCTTGAGCTCACTTGAGAGCTCACCTTCACCAACTCACTCACTCTTGAGCTCACTAGTAGCTCACTCAAGTCTCACTTGAGTTCACCAGCTACTCACCAAGTAGCTCACCTAACAGAGCTCACTCGGAGCTCACCTAACAAATCACCTCAGGAGCTCACCTTCTTAGAGTAGCTCTCCAAGTAGGCTCACTTGAGCTCATCTAGAGCTCACCGAGTAAGCTCACCAAGAAGCTCACCTGGGAACTCACCTTGAGCTCACTTGAGCTCTCACCTTGCTCACCTAGGAGCTCACCTTGAGCTCACCTTCACCTTAACTCACTCTAGAGCTCAGCACCTAAGAGCTCACCAAATCACCTTGAGCTCACCTTGAGCTCACTAGAGCTCACCAAGTAGCTCACCAAGTTCACTTTAAAGAGCTCACCTAAAAACTCACCACGGAGCTCTGAGATGAGCTTATGCTTCTCTTGAGCCTTAGTTGCACCTTGCTTCAGCTCTCACTTGAGCTCATCTTGAGTTGAGCTCACCTTGCCTCACTAGCTCACCTTGAGTAACTCACTTGGAGCTCACTCTTGAGAGCTCACACTCACCTTGAGCTCACTCACCTTGAGCTCACCTTACCAAGCTCACCTTGAGCTCTTCATCATCGAGAGCTCACTTAGAAGCTCACCTGTAACAACACCTGATTTTTGTATGTTATCTTGGTGAATATTTTTCATACTTTGTTATAATCACTGAAATGAAGGCAAACATGTTAAGATATATTTTGATCTTAAGGAATGTGTTGCTAATCTTGGATTGCATGCTGTGAATTTATTGCATGGGACAACAAATTATTGTTGCTTGTGTGTTTGCTGATGTGACGACAAATTGTCGTATGTTGCTTGCTAAACTTCTTTTGTTGATTGACAAGACCTTGAATCAATTCCATTGATCCAAGTATGTTGAGGCCTTCTTGTTTTTTTGTCGATTTACTCTTGAACTTGAATTGAAGAGGTTGATATAAATGTGCAGCACCTGATTGTAGGTATGAATAGCTAGCACGTAAATGCCAATGATAAAGGTTCGATTCTTGAACCATGCACTATCGTCAACTTGGGACCTCGTGAGGCAAGAAATGCCTAGACATGGGTGGCTCGGCATGTGATGTGAAAGGACGAACGTCTGCTGCATGCATGAATGTGAGATGAATGTTAGTTGGAAGATTGGATTGGAGGTGATTAGTGTTAGTGGTTAGTATGAATTAAAACCTAAACTAATCCTAAGTTCTACCATACATCCTAAACTACTATCCTAAGTGGATTTTTAAATTCTAAAAAAAAAAAGGGAAAATAGACCTAAGTCCTATTAACCTAAAGACTAAACTAAGACCTAGGTTGAACACTATATGAACCCTAAACTAATCCTAACCTAAAGGGGATGCGAGACCCTTGGGGAAAGAGGATAAGGATGAAAGGAAATTTCATTAGGTTTATTAATGAATGTGACCCCATATATGGGACAGCGCCAAGTTTGGCGGGACAGAGGAAAAAGGTGGAGGCATCTATTTAGAGATGGAGCTAAATTTGGTTTTGCATGCAAAATTTGAAATTTGAAGTTCACCAACCCAAGTGCGGTGGCGTGGGAAAAGGAAAAGGTAGAGCCTTTAATGCATTTAATTTTTTGGTCTTCGTGACCAGCCCACCTTGGAAAGAGTATGAGGAATTTTGTTTTCATTTTTTGTTGTTGATTTTTGGAAAGTTGCTCTGCATTTGGTTTTTCTGCGGTTCATTTCGAACCAGCTGACTTTTGGTTTGATCATTTTCTTTGGAAATTTGGAGGCTGTTTTTGAGCTTTGAAGAAGGAAAGGAGTGTTGGGAAGCTTTGTGTTGTCACCGTGGGAAGGAAATAACCTTCGGCAAACATGAGTTTTCTTCGAGTTTTGAGGAAGAATTTACGGGCATGTTAAGCCCTTCTCTTTAAAAATTCTTGCTTTGTTTAAGTGTCTCATTAAAACAACCCTGCTCTTGGGTTTTGGGTTTATGTGATTGTTTGAATGATATTGATTTGGGATTTTGTTGATTCTTGATTTTTTTTTTGGAAATGATATGAAATTGTTTTTGGTTGTTGTTGTTTTGTGTTTTTGCATTTTCAATCGAATTGGAAATGAATTTTGTGTGGTTTGTTGATTGATGGTTTGAGTATTGAGGAATTCACCATGTTGTTTCTCTTTCTCGTTTTTCCTGAAATTTGTATATGTAAGTTTGTTTCTTATAGTGAAATTGTTTCTTAAATAAATCCTTTTCCTTCTTTTTTTTGGAAACTTTTGATGGAAATGGAAAATGGGTTTTGTATGAGCATATGAATTCGATTTGAAGGAAGGGAAATGATAATACGTTTTTGATTTCCTTTTTTGTTTTTTTTAAAATAGACTTATGATTTGGAATACATACGAAATTTGAAAAATTTAAAATAGTTTTTATTTCTTGAACTTATAATGAATTATATTGTTTTCTTGCTTTGAGTGGTAGGATGATTTATTTTGTGTGTATTGATTGAATTGGTCTACTTTGTGTGATTGGTTGTTTTTGGACATGATTAAAAAAATTGTTTTTGCATTTCGAGCAATGAATGAAGGAATTTAGTTATGTAGTTCTTCTTTTTGGAGGAAAAGTAAATTTTCTAGTATGTCTTATTTTGATGGAAGTGGTTTGATCTCTGAGTTTGAATTTGAATGAAGTATTGAAAACTTTTCTTGACTTAGTATTGAGCGATATGTGCAATTGAATGAAATATTATAAATTGTTTTCTTTAATTAGTTTTCAATTGTTATATGGATTTCGTTGTTTTTGTGAGGTGAATCTATGTCGTTTTATTGTGTTAATTATAGATGCGGTTGGTCTTTTACTTTGATTGTAGTTGTTGATTTAAATTTATTGGATTGCTTGTGGAAAGGAAGAAATGATTAAATTTCTTATTTGTTGGGAAATTGATTTGATTGTTGCAATTTGTTGTGTCATCTTTGATATCTATGCGTGAACTATTTTTATTAATAAGTGGTATTATTGTAAATGAAAATCACATTTTGGGTTTTATTATTCATTTTGAAAAAAAAATGTTTCGGGTAAAATTTATTGGTAAAATTCTTCTTCTTTATATTTTTTTAGATTTGATAAAATTGAAATGGATGGTTTATTGAACTTTATAAGTTCGAGATTGATAGAAGATGATTGAATGTGGCATTTAATTGTTTTTTCTGATATTGTGTTTTTTGCTGTACAATTAGAATATTTAAATGTTTCTTTTGTCGATCTTTGATTTTGCATAATTGAGTTATCATTTAAAAGAAATGAAACTTGACATGAACAATTCTTATTGAGTTGAAGAAAATGGTTGTTTTCTTAATTGAAATTATTAGGGAATGAATTCTTCTCTTCTTGCTTTTTGAATTAAAAATAATAGTATGAGAGCTTTACTTGTGCTTTAATGATTTGGTCTTGCTATGTAGGTAACAAATGTGTAAATTGTATTTTGAACTGTATGCGTTCATGGATATAGAAGGTCATGTGAATAATTGATTGCGTGATTGTATAACTGTTTATTTGGTTAAAAATACAGTGAAAGAAGTATGGAGTCTTCTAGTACAGTAAGTACATAGTATGCATCCTTATACTATTTGATCTATGATAAATACGATGTTGTACTAACCTGTTTTGGGTATTCATATGAGCCTGATTTAAATGAATTATTGATAAGGATGATAAATTCTTCCTTGTTTTCATTTAAAGCTGATTATGAATGAAATTATTCTTGCTGCTGGAAAGTGAATTCCGAATGGATTTTGTAAGTTTCACTCTGAACTGTTATCTTGATTTGTGTCTCGTTTGGATTCCATTTTTAGAGACAGTCATGTGGAAAGAAATAGGATATGTGGATGAATGACTTGGAAAAATGATCTTTTCTTCTTTCATTCAGTTGGAAATCTGTAATTCGTTAATAATGAATTTTGTAGTGCTTAGATATGAGCAACTATATGCATTGTTGTTTGCTTTCTCATCTGTGCTTGATTGCTTGGAATCTAATGTGATGCATGAACTGAAAGGAAAGTAATGGTTTACGTTTCAGTTAGTTTTACCCTTTGCATTTATTATTAATGAAAGGCGTGGAAAGGATAACAGATTATGTTATATCAGCATATACTACTTGTATTCCTAACTTTACAAATATTGTAATTGAACTTGTAAATTACTTTTTGAATGATTATGTGGAAATAGGACAGCATATTCTTTGGCTGATTGGATGGTATTTTGATGTTCAGTTGTTGTTATGTTGATCATTCTTTTGTGCTTATTTCTTGATTGATGTTTTACTCGTCGTTTCATAAAAGCGGGGTTCTTTTATTGAGACAGTTAATTGAAGCACCTCATTTTAATGATAAGTGCTTAATATGCTCGATTCATTGAACCCGACCCATGCAAATTCATTTTGCGAGATGGAATTTGATTAGAATGAAGACATGGCTGTTTTTCGATGCTTCTTTTGATTGATTGAAGATGAATTGTAATTGTTTACTTTTATTCCTCTTCGAGGAATTGAAAAAAGAAGAAAGTATATTCTTCTATCTATGAGTTGTAATGATGTTTTATATAAACAATGTCCATCATTTGGATTGGAAAATGTATAGATTATGAAATGAAATGATGAATACAATTACAAGTGTGATATTTTAATAATTATATCAGTTTGATATTGTTGATTAAATTGGAAATATAATGTTATTTCTTGATTTGGATTTATTTAATTGTCCTTGGATGGATGTTAAAAAGGAAATGATATCTATTCTTACCTAAATGCAACTTTTAAGTTGAAATATGCAATTAGTTCATACTTGGGTAAAGATGAATTTTTAATTGACATTAAAAAGGATTAGGAAGAATATGATTCCATAATCGACAGGTATTCAGGATTAGCTTAGGAGCTAAGGAATATCAATTAACTTCGGAGTAATCAAACTTCGCTTTTCGAACTCCATTAATGATCTCGTATGTTAAATTCGAAAAAAAGGATATGGGATAAGTATATCCATAACTAATGGACCTTAACTATGTAAGGTTAAGGAGAATAAATGAATACATTTC
The DNA here is from genome assembly GCA_018340775.1 of Taxus wallichiana var. yunnanensis. NCBI lineage: Eukaryota > Viridiplantae > Streptophyta > Pinopsida > Cupressales > Taxaceae > Taxus > Taxus wallichiana. The sequence goes on along the minus strand of JADAXU010000071.1, from coordinate 32,140 downwards.
TTGGGAATTAGACCTCGTTTAAATGACGTCTAATAAGTTAGAATTCTGAATTTAGTTACAGTTGGGAAAAATCTTGGTTAAGTTTAATAGGTTAAACTTATCACATCCGTCGGTAACGGGCTGCTTAATCCAATGATTAAGAAGAAAACCAAGTAGAGAAATGCAGCCCTTCGGTACGAAGGAGAAGATGCATAGCAAGCTAAAGGATGGATTTAGTCTCTCTTAGCTACATACAACTGTAATGGGAACGAGGATAAAGGATCAACATGGTTGCTGAAAGTTGATCTTAAATATTAAGATCATATCCAAATCACTTGAGTAGGATGTGTACTCTCGATGGGAGGATTCCATAGGACATTGACATACGCCAGCTACAGCAAGGTGTCTTCATGAAGATGGGGTCTTCATGACGACACAATGTTATAGCTGACATATTACAATGCCCTCCCGAATTAAAACATCAAGAATACATAGGCTGAATGTGAAGTTCTTGGCTGGGGATAGGAGTATGATCATGTATACGGAGTGACTCCGGAGGACTAAAGATAACTAGACACACGGAGTCATGGGGAATGACACCGTATGTCTGCGTATCTTTAGTTACCAGAGTGCCTTCCTATATTCGTTCATATTGCTAGTTGGAAATTGGAAGTTTAAATCTGACCTTAAATTGAAAGAGGACTGGTAGGAACCAGGAAAGACCATTCTAGATAACAGGTGAAGTGAAGTGAAGGACGTATTCCATTGATGTGTATCACATCCAGGAATATGATCATGCAAAGCATGTGAAAATCTTTGGCCAAAGTATCGCAAGTGCTGGTTGCGTTGTCCTAATCACTTAATTTAAGATGCAGGATGTCAGATGAATATCAGTAACAGATATTCAGATAGGCTTCTTAAATGGATCACTTCGATAACCGGAAATGGTTATGAGAACTTGTATATATAATATACTATGCATAAATGAACATGAAGGATCGGTTGTTGCCGAGTCATGAAATGAAGGATCGTTGAAACTCCGAGCCATGAAAATGGAAGATCGGCAGTTCTCGAGTCATTTACAGCAGCATATAGAATCTGTTATAAGATTGAATGGCATTGAATGTGTGTTCCATATTGTAAATATGTGAACAGGGAACATTCATTTTAAAAGGAAATTGTGTGATCCAAACTGTGTTGTTTGGGCAGAGAACAATTATTAAAACTTGAACGTGTGTTTGAATTTTATAATTCATAACAGAGAACGTTATATAAAAAAAAAAAATTTCCCTTGTTCTAGTATCTTAAAATGGGGATGTTACATCTTGGTATCAGAGCTGAAGGTTGCAGCTCTTGGACCTAATGAGTCCACGATATTAATAAGGTTTACATTTTCTTATTGAACAGAAAATGGTCAGGACAAGAGGGAATGCTGCGAATAACCCGTTACAGGGTGGAGAAGCAGCTACTGCTCAAAAGCTGGATGAAATCCTTGCTGCCCTACTTGATACGAGGGATCGTTTGACTGTTTTGGAACAACAGTCAATGGGCAATGAAGAGGAGGAAGATGAAGCTGAAATAAATGATCAGCCACCTCCTGTGGACAACATCAACGGAGGGAATCCGGGTGTTGATGATAATAATGTAATTGCTCCTAATCCCCCTGAAAATAAAAGGGCAAGATTAGCAGCTGAACTTACAAATGATATAAAGAGAATAAGTCCTCCAAAGTTTGATGGAACAACCCTTGGGGATGGAGCTGAGAATTGGCTCAGTGAAATGGAGAAATACTTTGCAATAAGAAACTTCTCCGAAGAGACTAAAGTGATATGGGGAGCATATCAGCTTTCTCATGAAGCATCATCATGGTGGGACAACCGTAAGGTTGAGCTGAATATTGTCGAATCAGACATAACTTGGGATCAATTTAAGGGTTATTTTAGGCAACGATGGCTGCCTCAACTCTATTTTGATAGGAAAATGACTGAATTTCAGAACTGGTCGCAAGGAAGGCTGTCGGTGACGGAATACTGGGAAGGGTTTACTAAACTCCTTAAGTATGTGCCGCAGTACCAAGCTGATGAGAAGTTCAGAATACGGAAATTCATAATGGGACTGAATCCCATCATTGGTGGCGAAGTGGATGTCCATGGCCCAACCACCATGGATGGAGTTGTCGAAAAGGCAATCAGACAGGAACAGAAATTGAGAGCAATATCTGCTCACAGGGAAGAGATAAGGAAGAAGATTCCCAATCCTTCTTCATCTCTTGCACCAAAAAGGGGACCTTGGAAAAGGTTTGGTGTGAAAAACAAAATTGTTGTAGATAACAACAAGAAATCTATGATGAATAGGACCTGTAAATAGTGTGCGGAATAGCTTCACAAAAGTTAATGGCATTGGACAGAAGTCCTATGGAAGCCAGAATGATAACTTCAAGGCTGGTAACAAATTTGAGCCTAGAAAAGGGCCAGTTGGAGGATGCTTCAACTATGGAAAGGACCACTATGCGAATCACTGTCCTCTGAAGAAGGATGATCACGGACAACAGCATAGGATACACGCTGCAGTGGCTAACAGACAAGCTGAAAAGCAAGTGACGCCCATAGAAGTTACGGGTAAGTTATTCGGTACACCTGTAGTCATACTTTTTGATACTGGAGCTACAGAATGCTTTATTTCTACTAAACTTGCTATGAAATTAAAAAGAAAGGCTGAAAGAATGGATAAAACATGGACAGTGCATTATGGGAATAATGTTGTCCATACAGTCGAAATGTGCCTTTTTGGGGCAATTCTTGATCTGCCTAGTTTCTCCACCGAAGTTGACTTGTATGTCACTCCTCTAGGATCATATGATATCATTATTGGAGTTAACTGGTTGGCTGAACATAAGGCAAAGGTTGACTGTTATGAAAAACAAATTTGTTGTTTTGATGACCTGCAGAAAGCAGCAGTCATTCAAGGTGTAAAACGGGAAGTTGCAGTTAGGAAACTGACGGCTATGCAACTAAAAAGGGCTAAAAATAGAGGCTGCACTTTGTATGCAGTAAAAATGACAGAAAATGTTGAGGAAGATAATGATTTCATGGAAAGATATCCATTGTTAAGGGATTTTCGTGATGTGTTTCCGGAGGAATTGCTAGGTCTTCCACCCAAACGTGAGTTTGACTTCACAATAGAAATCAAACCAGGAACGAACCCATATCTAAGGCACCTTATAGAATGACTACCATTGAGTTGGTAGAGCTAAAGGCTCAGTTACAAGAACTTTTGACTAAGGGGCTGATAAGACCGAGCGTCTCACCTTGGGGAGCGCCGGTAATTTTTGTAAAGAAAAAGGATGGCACTTTGAGGCTGTGCATTGATTACAGAATGCTGAACAAAGCAACTATTAAAAATCGATACCCACTTCCTAGGATTGATGATCTGTTTGATCAGATGCGAGGAGCATCAGTTTATTCAAAAATAGATCTTCGATCAGGGTATCATCAGCTGAGAATAAAGGAAGAAGATATTCATAAAACAACTTTTAGAACGAGGTATGGGCATTATGAGTTCACGGTGTTACCTTTTGGGTTGACTAATGCACCTGCCGCCTTCATGAATCTAATGAACAATATTTTTCAAGAATACTTAGACAAGTTTGTGCTTGTATTCTTAGACGACATTCTTATATACTCTAAAAATGTCGAAGAGCACCAAGAACATCTCAGGATAGTGCTGGAAATTTTAAGAAAGAGGAAGTTGTATGGAAAACTGTCCAAATGTTCCTTTTATGATGCGAGAGGTGCATTATTTGGGACATGTTATAAGCAAAATGGGATAGCTTGTTGACCCTTCAAAGATCACAACTATAACCGAGTGGCTCGCGCTAAGAACGTGCATGAAGTGAGGAGCTTCATGGGCTTGGCTGGATATTATCAAAAGTTCATTAAGGACTTTTCAAAAATTGCTGCCCCAATCACTTCACCTGCAAAAGAAGGAAAGAAATTTATCTGACAGAGACAAATGTGAATCTACCTTTAAAATTTAAAGGAACAGTTAACTACAGCACCTATTTTGACTGTACCTAATCCAAATGGAAATTTTATGGTTGTAACGATGCCTCAGGAGAAGGCCTTGGAGGTATTCATTACAGAATAACCATGTCATCACTTATGAAAGCAGAAAGCTTAAGTTACATGAACAGAATTATGCTCCACATGATCTAGAGCTCACTGCCATTGTTCATGCACTTCAAATGTGGAGGCATTACCTTTTAGGCAAGCCTTTTGAGTTAAAAATAGACCATCTGGGGCTGAAGTATATTTTTACTCAGCCAAATCTGAATGCAAGGCAGCGAAGATGGTTAGAATTTCTGTCTCAGTATGATTTTGATATAAGCTACATTAAGGGCAAGGAAAATAGAGTAGCAGATGCTCTGAGTCGAAGGAAGCATATCTCTGCTCTTATAACGTTAAGAACTCAGTTTAAGGATGAGGTGAAAGATGCCTTGGAATCAGATCCTTATTTCCAGCAAGTCAAATCAGCACTTGCTTTAGAGACCCAAAGGATGTCAGGTATAAAGGATTCCATTTTGATAATGAAGGAATTCTAAGGTTCGAAAATAGGGTATATATACCTTTGGCAAATGACTTAAGAGGGAAATTGTTAACTGAATTTCATAATTCACCTTTTTCTGACACCCTGGCATTACAAAAATGCTTGCTGATCTTAAGCAACAATATTTTTGGAAGGGAATGAAAAAGGATGTGGTGGAATTTGTAACACACTGCTTGGAATGTCAGCGTGTTAAGGCGGAACATATGCATCCCACTGGATTATTGTATCCCCACAGCATTCCGTAGTATAAATGGCAAGTGATAACGATGGATTTCGTTCAAGGATTGCCTATGTCAAGAAATAAGCATGACATTATCCTGGTTGTAGTCGACAAATTGACCAAAGTGGCACACTTCATTGCTGGTAATTTGAAGGACGATGCACCAGTGCTAGCAAGAAGATTTGTACATGAAATCTTCAGATTGCATGGAATACCGAATTAATCATATCGGATAGAGATCCGAGGATGACATCAAGGTTTTGGCAAATGCTTAATGCGGCCTTGGGAACTAAATTAAACTTCAGTTCTGCATATCATCCGAAACGGATGGACAAGACTGAGAGAGTTAATCAAGTTTTAGAGGACATGTTAAGGATGTATTGCATGGACCAGCAGTATAAATGGGAGGAATACCTTCCATTGGTAGAATTTTCTTACAATAACACCTATCATGCCTCTTTAAAAATGGCGCCCTTTGAAGCATTGTATGGAAGAAAATGCAGAACCCCTGTCAGCTGGGACAACGTTGAGGACAGAGAGGTAATTGGGCCAGAAATCCTTATGGAAATGGAACAGCAAATCAAAATGATTAGGGAACATCTAAAGGAGGCTGCCAATAGGCAAAAGAGTTATGCAGACTTAAAGCGGGTTGATAGGAATTATAAACTGGGAGAGAAGGTCTTTCTTCGGGTGAAGCCGAAAAAGAGCTCAATAACTTTTGGCAAGGCTGCCAAGTTGTCGCCACGATACGTGGGACCTTTTGAAATTGTTGAAATAATCAACCCTGTAGCTTATCATCTAGCATTACCTCCTGCTTTGTCTCAAATGCATGATGTTTTTCATATTTCTTTGCTTAAGAAATACGTGACAGATTTATCACATGTGCTGAATTGGAATTCCTTGCAGGTCCAAGACCCAGGAATAATCGTGGTTAAGCCCATTCGAGTGTTGGGAACTCGCCAGTTGTACTTGAGAAATCGTGAAGTGAACCAATGTAAGGTCCAGTGGGACCAGTTCAGCGAAGAAAGTGCAACTTGGGAAAATCTCGAAGAAATGAGATCTACTTTTCCACATTTGTTTAATTGAATTTGAAATTCAAAAAACTGATAATTCTACCAAATTTAGACAATTATTAGTCTATTGTACAGTTGTCTTAAAACATTGTTTTTAAGAGTGAATCTGTTTTTGGTATGAACTTATGAATGGAAGGACAATAACTGAACTTTGTCCTAGGAACTCCTTGATTTGTTTAATCTGATCATCGGACGATGATTCTTTAAGGAGGAAGAATGTAACACCTGATTTTGTAAGTTATCTTGGTGATTATTTTTCATACTGTATAACTACTGAAATGAAGGCAAACATGTTAAGATATATTTTGATCTTAAGGGAATGTGTTGCTAAATTAGGATTCTTGCATGCTGTAATTTATTGCATGGGACAATAGTTATTGTTTCTTGTGTGTTTCTTGATGTGACGACAAATTGTCGTATACTTGCTAAACTCTTGTTCTGAATTGACTACCTTGAATCAATTTGATCCTATCTTGTGATTGTTTTGTCGATTTACTCTTGATTTACTCTTGAACAGGAGGTTGATATAAATGTGCAGCACTTTGATTGTAGGTATGAGCAGGTAGCACGTAAATTCCAACGACAAACGTTCGATTCTTGAACCATGTCTTGTCGAACTTGAGACCTCGTGAGGAAGAAATGCTAGACATGGGTGGCTCTAGCATGTGAAGCAAAGGACGAAACGTCCCTGCACAAAGTGCGTTGAATGAATGTCGGGGAAGACTGGATTGGAGGTTGATTAGTGTTAGTGGTTAGAAGGAATTAGAACCTAAGCTAATCCTAAGTTCTACCTTACATCCTAAACTACTATCCTAAGTGGATTTTTAAATTCTAAAATGACTAACATAGACCTAAGTCCTATTAACCTAAAGACTAGGCTATGACCTAGGTTGAACACTAAAATGAATCCTAAACTAACCCTAACCTAAAGGGGATGCGCAGACCCTTGGAGAAAGAGGATAAGGATGAAAGGGGAAGTAATTAATGGTAGTTAATGTGAGACTTTATGTGGAAAGTGCCAAGTTGGTGGGGACAGGAAAAGGTGGAGGTATCTAGTTGGACATGGAACTAAATTTGGTTTTGCATGCAAAATTTAAATTTGATGGTTCGCCAACCCAAGTTGGCAGTGGCGTGGGAAAATGGGAAAAGGCAGAGCCTTTAATGCATTTAATTTTTTTGGTCTTCGTGACCAGTCCACCTTGGAAAGAGTTTGGAGGAATTTTGTTAGTCATTTTGAGTTGTTCGGATTTTGGAGAAGTTGCTCTGCATTTGGTTTTTTTTGCTGGTTCAGTCAAACCAGTTTCATTTGGTTTTCATCACTGTTCCTTGGAAATTTGGAGGTCATTCTTGAGCTTTGAAGAGGAAAGGTGATTGTTGGGAAGCTTTGTGTTGTCCCATGGAAGGAAATACCTTCGGTAGACACGGTTTTCTTCGAGTTTTGAGGAAGAATTTACAGGCATGTTAAGCCCTTCTCTTTAAAAACACTTGCTTTGTTTAAGTGTCTCATTAAAACAACCCTGCTCTTGGGTTTTGGGTTTATGTGATTGTTGTCGTGTTGATACGATTTGGGTTTAGTCGATTCTTGCTGTCATTTTTGGAAATGATAGGTAAATTCGTTTCTGGTTGTTGTGTTTAAACTGTCTTTGCATTTTCTTTGAATGGAACACCTCCATGTTGTGCTGGTTTGGTTGACAGTATTGAGGAACTCGCCATGTGCGTTATGAAATCGTGGAAAACTAGTTATTTGTGTTGTATAAGTTGTTTCTTATAGAAATTGTTAAGGAAATAAATCCTTTTCCTTCTGCTTTGTTTTGGTTTTTGATGGAAATGGCAAATGGGTTTTATATGAGCATATGAATTCGATTTGAAGGAAGAAATGGTAATACATTTTTTCTGTTCCTTTTTCTTGCTTAAGAAATAGACGAATACGATTTGGGTATTCGTGGGAGTTGGAAAAGAAATAGTTTTTCTTCTGAACTTATAATGAATTATATTGTTTTCTTGCTGAGAGGGTAGGATGATTAGTTGTGTTTATTGATGTTGTTTGGTCTACCGTTCGGATGGTGGACACGATTAAAAAAACTTGGCTTTATATTTTTGAAAATGAATGAATATTTATGAACTGTACTTCTTCTTGCCTTGGAGGAAAGTTGATTTGTTATGTCTTATTTGAGGCGGTTTGATCTCTGGTTTGGACTGTAGTCGTGAAAACGAGCTTGACTTGTATTTCTGTGCAATAAATGAATTATATTGTTTTCTTGCTGAGAAGGGAAGTTGATTTTATAGTGTTCTATGGATGCGGTTGGTCTTCTACTCAGTCTGTCGTTGTGAAAATGCACTTTACTTTGGATTGCTGTGCAAAGGAAGAAATGCTTGGGAAATTGTCTTCTTGTTGAGCTGTTTTTTTGTACTTTGTTGTGCATCTGATATCCTATGCGGGTTTTTATTAATAAGGGTATTATTGTATGAAAATCGCATTTTGGGTTCTGTACATCATTGTGAATAGAAAAATGGATTCGGGTAGAAACATTTATTGGTAAGGAATTCTTCTTCTTTCTGCTATTGTTGTGATTTGATAAAATCAGTAGTCGGATGGTTTATTGAACTTTGTAAGTTCGATCTGTATAGAGGATAGTGGCATTTAAGTTGCTTCTGAGTGATGTGTTTTTCTTGTAAATAAATTAGAATATTTAAATGTTTCTTGCGTCTTTGATTTTGCACTGATCTTTGATTTTGTTCGGTTGTTATGTTGTCCATTCTTTGATGCTTGATTTTTGATTGATGCTCTTACTATCATTTCATAAAAGCGAGGTTCTTTTATTGAGACAGCTTAATTGAAGCACATGATTTTAATGACAAGTGCTTAATATGCTCAGTTCATTGAACTGACCCATGCAAGTAATTTTGCAGATGGAATTGATTAGAACGAAGACATGGCTGTTTTCTGATGCTTCTTTTGATTGACCAAAGATGAATTGTATTTGTTTACTATTATTCCTCTTCGAGGAATTGTGAAAAGAAGAAAGTATATTCTTCTATCTATGAGTTGTAATGATGTTTTATTTAAACAAAGTCCAGTCAATTGGATTGGCGAATGTATAGATTATGAAATGGATTGTTGAATACAAGTGTGATATTTTAATAACTATATCAGTTTGATATTGTTGATTAAATTGGAAATAAAATGTTATTTCTTGATTTGGATTTATTTAATTGTCCTTGGATGGATGTTAAAAAGGAATTGATATCTATTCTTACCTAAATGCAACTTTTAAGTTGAAATGTGCAATTAGTTCATACTTGGGTAAAGATGAATTTTTAATTGACATTAAAAAGGATTAGGAAGAATATGATTCCATAACTGATAGGTATTCAGGATTAGCTTGGAAGCTAAGGAATATCAATTAACTTAGGAGTAATCAAACTTCGCTTTCGAACTCCATTAATGACCTCGTATGTTAAATTCAGAAAGAAAGGATATGGGATAAGTATATCCATAACTAATGGACCTTAACTATGTAATGTTAAGGAGAATAAATGAATACATTTATTGGGAATTAGACCTCGTTTAAATGACGTCTAGTAAGCTGAAATTCTGAATTTAGTTACAGTTGTAAAAATCCTGGTTAAGTTTAATAGGTTAAACTTAACACGTCCATCGGTAACGGGCTGCTTAATCCGAAGATTAAGAAGAAATCCAAGTAGAGAAATGCAGCCCTTCGATGCGAAAGGAGAAGATGCATAACAAGCTAAAGGATGGATTTAGTCTTTCTTAGCTATATACAACCGTAACGGGAATGAGGATAAAGGGTCGGCATGGTTCTTTGAAAGTTGATCTTAAATATTAAGATCATATCCAAATCACTTGAGCAGGATGTGTACTCTCGATGGGAGGATTCCGTAGGACATTGACATACGCCAGCTACAGCAAGGTGTCTTCATGAAGACGGGGTCTTCATGATGACACAATGTTATAGCTGACATATTACAATGCCCTCCCGAATTAAAACATCAAGAATACATAGGCTGAATGTGAAGTTCTTGACTGGGGATGGGAGTATGATCACGTATGCGGAGTGACTCCGGAGGACTAAAGATAACTAGACACATGGAGTCATGGGGAATGACACCATATGTCTGCGTATCTTTAGTTACCAGGAGTGCCTTCCTATATTCGTTCATATTGCTAGTTGGAAATTGGAAGTTTAAATCTGACCTTAATTTGAAAGGACTGGTAGGAACCAGGAAAGACCATTCTAGATAACAGGTGAAGTGAAGTGAAGGACGTATTCCATTGATGTGTATCACATCCAGGAATATGATCATGCAAAGCATGTGAAAATATTTGGCCAAAGTATCGCAAGTGCTGGTTGCATTGTCCTAATCACTTAATTTAAGATGTAGGATGTCAGATGAATATCAGTAATAGATATTCAGATAGGCTTCTTAAATGGATCACTTCGATAACCGAGAAATGGTTAAGAGAACTGGTATATATAATATACTATGCATGAACGAACATGAAGGATCGGTTGTTGCCGAGTCATGAAATGAAGGATCGTTGAAACTCCGAGCCATGAAAATGGAAGATCGGCAGTTCTTCGATTCATTTATAGCAGCATATAGAATCTGTTATAAGATTGAATGGCATTGAATGTGTGTTCCATATTGTAAATATGTGAACAGGGAACATTAGTTTTAAAAGGAAATTATGTGTTCCAAACCGTGTTATTTGGGTAGAGAACAATTATTAAAACTTGAACATGTGTTTGAATTATATAATTCTTTACAGAGAAAGAACGTATATAAAAAATATATATATATATATTTTTTGTTCTAGTATCTTAAAATGGGGATGTTACATCACCTTAGAGATTACCGAAGCAATCTCACCATTGAGCTCACTAGGAGCTCACCTAGTTGCTTGGTTGAGAGCTCACAAGAGCTCACTTGTTCAAGAGCTCATTGAGTGGGAGCTCACTCTTCAACTCACCTTGAAAACTCATCTTGAGCTCATCTCGTAGCTCGTATATAAGCTCACCTCAAAGATTACCGATAAGCTCACCTTTGAACTCACATGGGAGCTTACCAAGCAGCTCACTTAGGAGCTTGGTTGGGAGTTTGGTAAAAAGTCACCAGGAGCTCATCGTGTAGCTTGATTTGAGCTTACCCAGGAAAATCACCTGAGCTCACCTTCACCCGAAGCTCACCTAGGAGCTCACCGAGTAGCCTCAACTTGAGCTCACCTAGGAGCTCGTCTTGTAACTCACTCAGGAGCTCACCTAACAACTCACCTTGATAACTGAGCTCCCTTGAGCTCACCTGCCTTGCCAACTCATCTTGAGCTTGCCTTTCCAACTCATCTTGAGCTCATCTAGTAGCTCACATGTAAGCTCATCTAGAGATTACTAACAAATAACTCACCTAGGAGCTCCTCGAGCATATTGAATTGATCTTGGCCAAAAAGCTCACTGACATCTTTCCTTATTAGCTCACCTTGAGCTCCCATAAGAGCTCACCGAGTAGCTTGACTTGAGTAGCTCGCATGGGAGCTCATTAAGTAGCTCACCTAAAAACTCACATGGGAGCTCACTTGAGAGCTCACTCAGAGACACTCACATGGCAACTCACCTATCAAGCTTGCCTTTCCAGCTCACTTTGAGCTTTCTTAGGAGATCACCTTACTAACTCACCTTGAGCTTGTCAGGTAGCTCACCTCGAGTTCATCGAGAGCTCCCAAGTAGTTCACTTGGGAGCTCACCTAAAAGCTCACTTTGGACTGGAGCTCACCAAGCTAGCTTGAGATTAGGTAAACCTGAATTGAGCTCACTTGTGAGCTCCACTGAGCAGCTCACCTAGGAACCTCACATGGGAGCTCACCAAGTAGCTCACTTGGGATATCACCTAGCAAACTCACTTAGAAGCTCACAAAATAGATTCTTAAGTATCTCACCTAGGAGCTCTTCTTAGAGCTCGTCGATCATCTCAAGTTGATCTCACCTAGAAGCTCATCGAGTAACTCACCTAGGAACTCACAGCTCGTCCAGGAGCTCATCAAGCATCTCACCTGAAAAACTTGCATGGGAGCTCACCTTGAGGAGCTCACCTTGCTCAACTCACCTCAGCTCACTTGTAGCTCACATGGGAGATCACCTAATATCTCATTTGGGAGCTCACCTAACAACTCACTTGTGAGCTCGTTAGGGACCTCACTTGGGAAATCACCAAGTTTCTCATTCACCTGGGACCTCACCTGTGAAACTCACCTGGGATCTCACTAAATAACTCACTAAGTAGCTCACATGGGAGCTCTTCTGGGAGCTCACCGATCAACTTGAGTTAAGCTTACCTGAGAGCTTATTGAGTAATTCACTTCAGGAGCTCACCCGACAACTACCTTGTCAACTCACCTTGAGCTCACCTTGAGCTCACCTGAGTCACCTCACATCTAAGCTCACCTCGGAGCTCACCGATAAGCTCACCTTTGAGCTCACCTAAGAGCCCACTCACCTAGTAGCTCACCTAGAGCTCAGCCTGTGGGAGCTCACAAGTAGCTCACCTAGGTGCTCATTGAGTAGCTTGACTTGAGCTCACTGAGCTCACATGGAAGCTCACCTCGGGAGCTCACCTTACTAGCTCACCTTGAGCTAACCCGGGAGCTTGTTGAGCAGCTCACTGAGACTTGAGATCACTAAGTAGCTCACCTCAAAAAATTTCAAATGGGAGCTCTCACTCACCTAAGGAGCTCACTTGAGCTTCACCTTACCAACTTAAATGGGATCTTGTCTTTGCATCTCACCTTTAGCTTACTCAAGATCTCACCTTACCAACTCACCTTGAGCTCATTTGGTAGCTCACCTCGAGTTCCAAGACAGTTGAGTAGTTCACTCTCACCTGTAGCTCACTGGGAGCTCACCGAGTAGCTCACTAAGTAGGTTAACTTGAGCTCACTTGAGCTCACCTTGAGCAGCAGCTCACCGAGCACTCACCAAGGACTCACGCTGGAGCTCACCAAGTTGCTCACCTTGGGAGCTCACCTAGAGCTCACTCTCACCAATAGCTCACCTGAGTAGCTCACTAGGGGCTAACTTCCTTGGAGCTCACACCGAGCTCAGCTCGAGTTGAGCTCACTTAAGAGCTCATCAAGTAACTCACCTAGGAACTTTCCTGGGAGCTCACTTGACTTTGAGCTCACCTTGCCAACTTACCTTGAGCTCACCTTGCTAACTCACCTTGAGCTCATCTAGTAGCTCACATGTAAGCTCACCTCAAAGATTGCTGACAAGCTCACCTTTGAGCTCGTTTGGGAAGCTCACTTCAGTACTCACCTAGGAGCTTGGCCAAGAGCTTGACAAGCAGCTCACCAGAGCTCATCACTCAAGCAGCTCAACTTGAGCTCACCTTAGAAACTTGCTCACCTGAGCTCACACCGATAGCTTGCCTTATCACATTGAGCTCACCTTGAGCTCACCCAAGAGCTCACAGCTCAGCACTCGACTTAAGCTCACCCAAGAGCTCATCAAGTAGCTCACCTAAAAACTCACATGGAGCTTGACTAATAGCTTCACCTTGACAACTCACATGGGAACTCACCTATCAGCTCACCTTACCAACTCACCTTGAGCTCACCTTGAGGAGCTCACCTTGTCAACTCACCTTGAGCTCACCTTTGGTATCTCACCTCGGAGTTCATCAGGAGCTCACTAAGTAGCTCACTTAGCAGAGCTCACCTAATAGCTCACTTAGCTCACTTAGAGACTCACCTAGGAGCTCTCCTAGGAGCTCACCAGGAGCTCACCAGAGCTCACTCGAGAGCTCTACTTGAGCTCACTTGTGAGCTCACACTGAGCTCACTCAGCTCACCTCACCAGGACTCACCTGGGAGGAGCTCACCAAGTAGCTCACTTAGGAGCTCACCTAGCTCTCACCTGGGAGCTCACACCTGAGCAGCTCACCTTCCCAACTCACCTAGAGCACCTTGACTTGAGCTTGCCTTGAGCTCACCTTGAACTCACCTTGAAGCTCACCTTGAGCTCATCTCACCTAGCTCACCTGTAAGCTCACCTTAGAGATATTCTCATAAGCTCACCTTTGAGCTCTCCTGAGTTCATTAAGCCTCTCGAGCTTCAGCTCTACCTTGAGCTCACTTGAAGCTCACCTAGGAGCTCAGCAGCTTGCTCTCACTCTTGAGCTCACCTTGAGCTCACCCAGGAGCTCACCTAGAGCTCACCTAGCTCACCTTGCTTGAGCTCACCCTAGGAGCTCACCTTGAGCTCTCATGAGCTTGAGCTAGCTCACTCAGCTCAGCTCTTGTAGCTCACTCACTCAGCTGAGCTCAGCTCACCTGGGAGCTCACCAAAGCTCACCTTGCCAACTCACATGGGAGCTCATCACCTCAAGCTCACTCACCTCACTGAGCTCACTCGAGCTCTCACCTTTCTAACTCACCTTGAGCTCATCTAGTAGCTCACCTTAGAGTTCATTGAGTAGCTGACATAACAGCTCACCTTGGAGCTCACTAAGTAGCTCACCAAGTAGCTCACTTGAGCTCACATGTGAGCTAAGCCAAACAACTCACTAGGGACTCTCACTGAGAGCTAGTTAGAGCTCACTTAGAGCTCACGCAAGTAGATCACTCAGGAGCTCACCAAATAGCTCACTCACCTAGTAGCTTGCACCAGGGAGCTCTTCTAGGAGCTCACTACTCAATCAACTCAGCTCAGCTTGAGCTCACTAGGAGCTCATCTCGAGTAACTCACTCACGGGAACTCACGTAGGAGCTTTCCTTGAGTAGATCACCTTGAGCTCACCTTGGAGCTCATTGAGCTAACTCCTTGTAACTCACTTGGAACTCACCTTGAGCTCACCTAATAACTCACCTTGAGCTCACCTTGCCAACTCACCTTGAGCTCATTTGGTAGCTCACATGTAAGCTCACCTAAGAGATTTCACCTAAAACTCACCTTTGAGCTCACTTGGGAGCTCACCGAGCTCTCACCTAGGAGCTCACTTAAGTGGGAGCTTGGAGTAGCTCACCAGTAGCTCACCTAGGAGCTTGTCAAGCAGCTCGACTTGAGCTTTCCCAGAAACTCACCTAGGAACTCACCTGACAACTTACATTGCCAACTCACTTGCTCACCTTGGCTCACTGAGGAACTCACCTTGGCTCACCTTGAGCTCAGCTTGACTTGAGCTCACTTAAGAGCTCACCAACCAACTCACCTCCAAAAATCACACAGGGAGCTCACCTAATAGTTCACCTTGCAGCTCACCTAACTCAGCTC
The DNA here is from genome assembly GCA_018340775.1 of Taxus wallichiana var. yunnanensis. NCBI lineage: Eukaryota > Viridiplantae > Streptophyta > Pinopsida > Cupressales > Taxaceae > Taxus > Taxus wallichiana. The sequence goes on along the minus strand of JADAXU010000071.1, from coordinate 16,979 downwards.
TCACTTTTGGAGCTCACTATCCTTCTCTCCTTGCAAGCTCACCTTGAGCTCACCTCAGCTCTCACCTTGCCATCTCACCTGAGCTTCACTAGGTAGCTTGCCTTAGAGCTCACCTTAAGAAGATCTCACTTGAGAGCTCACTGTTGAGTTCACTCACCAGGAGCTCACCTAAGTAACTCACCTGGGAACTCACCTCACCTGAGAGCTCACTCGACTGAGCTCACCTTAGAGAGCTTGAGCTCACACTTGAGCTCACCTTGCCAACTGAGCTCACTCGTTTCAGCTCACCTCGAGCTTCACTGAGTAGCTCACCTAGCTCAGCTCACTCACTAGGAGCTCACTGGGAGCTCACCTTAGGAGCTCACCAGTGAGCTCACCAAGAGCTCACCTCAGAGAACTCACCACTGAGCTAGCTTGACTTGAGCTTGCTCAAAGCTTTCTGGGAGCTCACTTGATAGCTCACCTTGCCAGCTCACCTTGAGCTCACCCGGAGCTTCACCGAGGAGCTCACTTGAGCTCACCAAGAGCTCATCAAGAAACTCATGTGAAAGCTCACATAAGATCTCACCTTATCAAATCAGATAGGAGCTCACCTATCATCTCACCTTCAGCTCACTCACCTTGCTCACCTTGAGCTCACCTTGAGCTCAAGCTCACTCTTTCTCACCTGAGCTCACCTTGAGCTCACTCACAGTAGCTCACCTAATAGCTCACTTAGGAGCTCACCAAGTAGCTCACCGAGAGCTCACTTGAGAGCTCACCAAGAGCTCACCTTCACTTGGAGCTCACCGAGCTCACTTGAGCTCACTCCTGTAGCTCACCTGGGAGCTCTTCCTGCTCAGTTCACCGATCAGATCTCAGTTGAGCTCTCAGTAACTCACCTAGGAACTCACTTGGGAGCTCACCTTGAGTAAAAGCTCACCTTGAGCTCACTCACCTTGACTCACTCAAGCTCACCTGCTCACCTGTAAGCTCACCTCAAGCTCACTGCTACAGCTAAGCTCACCTTTGAGCTCACTTGAAAGCTCACCTTGTAGCTCACCTGGAGCTCACTGAAAGCTCTGGCTCACAAGAAGCTCACCAGGGAGCTCACCGGAGCTCAACTTGAGTAGCTTTCACTTGAGCTTTCACTCACCTGGAGCTCACCTTAGCTCACTTGCTCAGCTTGAGGCTTGAGCTCTCACTAGAGCTCACCTTGAGCTCACTGAGCAACTCACTTGAGCTCACCCGAGCTCACTCAAGTAGCTCACCTTAAAAACTCACATGAGCTCACTCACCTAAAGCTCAGCTTGCACCTTGGAGCTCACCTGGAGCTCACCTATCAGCTCACCGTCAGCTTGAGCTACCTTGAGCTCACTAAGGATCTCACCTGAAAAATCACCTGGGAGCTCACCAAGTAGCTCACTCTCACCTTAGGAGCTCACCTAGCAGCTCACCTTAAGAGCTCACCAAGCAGCTCACTTGAAGTAGCTTTAGAGCTCACCTAGCTAGCTCTTTAAGAGCTCACCATGAGCTCACCTTGATCTGAGTGAGCTTTCACTTTGAGCTCATTAAGTAACTCACCTAGCTCACCTCACCTTACCAAAGCTCACCTAGGGCTCACCTTTCTCACCTTGAGCTCACTTGAGCTCACCTTGCTCAACTAACCTTGATCTCACCACATCTCTGATTGAGCTCACTTTTGAGCTCACTGTAAGCTCACCGAGAGGCTCACCTGGGAGCTCACCTTAAGCTCACCTTGGAGCTCACTCTTATTGAGCTCACTTGAGGAACTCACCTGAGGAGCTCACTGACTTGAGCTCACCTTGAGCTCACCTTGAGCTCTGGTAGCTCTCACCTTAGAGCTCACCTTAAGTAGCTCACCTTGAGCTCACCTCAGAGCTCACCTTGAGTCAGCTCACTTGAGCTCACTAGAGCTCACCTCAGAGAGCTTAGCTCACCTCGAGTAGCTTGACCTTTGACTCACTCACTCTCACTTGGAGCTCAGCCTTTGAGCTCACCGAGGAGCTCATCTCACTCTGGGAGCTCACCTAGGCTCATCTCACCATGAGCTCACTTGAGAGCTCACTCAAGTACTCTTGGAGCTAGCTCACTTAGGAGCTCACTCACCTGAAAATAGCTCACCATCAGCTAGCTCTCCTCACTCAGCTCTAGAGCTTCACTAAAGCTCACTCAGCTCACCTTGAGCTCAGCTCACCAGTGAGCACCTCAGCTCACCTACAGTGAGCTCACTTGCAGCTCACCTGAGGAGCTCACCTAGGAGCTCAGTAGCTCACAGCTAAGAGCTCACCTTTCGGACTCACCAGCAGAGCTCACCTTGAGCTCACTCACTTGAGCTCACCTTTGCCAAGCTCACCTTGAGAGTCTCATCTGAGCTCACCATAGTAGCTCACTTAGAGCTCAGTCTTGAGCTTTCACTTAAGCTCACTGAGCTCACCTTGAGCTCACTTGGGAGCTCACTGGAGTAGCTCACCTAGGAGCTCAGGAGCTCACTTGAGCTTTTGGGAGCTCAGCTCAAGTAGCTCACCTGGGAGCTCACTGAAGTAGCTCACTCTGCCAAGCTCACTCACTCAGGAGCTCACCTTGAGCTCACCTAGCTCACTGCACTAGCTCACATTGAGATCACACTGAGCTCACCTTGAGCTCACCTTACCTTGCTCAGCTCACCTTGCTAGCTCACCTTGAGCTCACTTGGAGCTCACCTTGAGCTCACCTCAGCTCACAGTGAGCTCACTGAGGTAGCTCACCTAAGAGTTTGTCAAGTAGCTCACCTTGAGCTCACTTGTAGCTCACCTGGGAGCTCACTGAGAGCTCACACTCACCTTGAGCTCACCTAGTAGCTCACCTAGGAGCTCACCTTGAAAGCTCACCTTGAGCTCACCAAGTAGCTCACCTGGGAGCTCACTTGAGCTCACCTAGAGCTTGATTTGAGCTCACTCTGGGAGCTCTCACCAGGAGCTCACCTTAACTCACTTCAGGGAGCTCTCACCAAGTAGTTCACTTTTGAGATCACCTAACTTACTCACTCTTACTGAGCTCACCTCTGAATAGCTCACCAGTAGCTCACCTCAGAGCTCCTAGGCTCTCACTCAGCTCAGCTGGAGCTCACCTTGAGCTCACCTAATAGCTCACCTAGGAGCTCACCGAGCAGCTCACTAAGTAGGTTGACTGAGCTCACTTGTGAGCTCACTTGAGCTCACCTTGCAGCTCACTGGGGACCTCACCTAGAGCTCACCAAGTAGCTCACTTGGGAGCTCACCTAGCAGCTCACTTGGGAGCTCACCAAATAGCTCACCAAGTAGCTCACATAGGAGCTCACCTCATGGGAGCTCACCTGAGAGCTTTCTCACCGAGCTCAGCTCGAGTTGAGCTCACTCTAGGAGCTCATCGAGTAACTCACCTGAACTCACTCTAGCTGAGCTCACTGAGAGCTCAGCTCACCTCACTCAACTAATTCACCTTGAGATCTCCTTACCTAGGAACTCACCTTGAGCTCACCTTTCCAACTCACCTTGAGCTCATCTGGTAGCTCATATATAAGCTCACCTCAGTAAAGCTTACACCTCGAGCTCACCTTTGAGCTCACTTTGAGCTCACTTGAGAAGCTCACTCAAAGCTCAGAGCTCACCTGCTAGCTTAGCTCACTTGAGCTCAGCTCACTTGAGCTTGCTCCTTGCCTCAGAGAGCTCACTTCACCTAAGCTCACTCAAGGGAACTCACTTGGAGCTCACTCACATGAGCTCACCTAACTCACACTCATGAGAGCTCTCACCTTGCAGCTCACAAGCTCACTCACTCACTACCAGAGCTCACCAAGTAGCTCACCTCAGAGCTCACCTCGAGCTCAGCTCTCAGGAGCTCACGTTGAACTCACCTTGAGCTCACTTTGATAGCTCACTCGGAGTTCACCTTGTAGCTCACCTTAGCTCACCTTGGAGCTCACCTAGAGCTCATCACTTAGCTCTTACCTTAAGAGCTCACTCACCTTAGAGCTCACTTGAGCTCACTGAGTAGCTCACCTCACTTGAGAGCTCACTTAGAGCTCACCTGGAGCTCAACTAGAGCTCACCAGGACTCACTCACTGAGAGCTTGAGCTCGGGACTCTCACCTCATGAGTAGCTCACCTGAGGAGCTCACCTTGGGCTCACCTTGGAGCTCAAGAAGCTCAGCTTGAGTTGAGCTCACCTAGGAGCTCATCACCTAAATTCACTGGGAGCTCACCTAGCTCTTGTGCTCTCACCTTGCCTCTCCCTCACAAGCTCACCTGAGGATCTAACACTTGCCAACTCACTTTGAGCTCATCTCAGTAGCTCACCTTGGAGCTCACCTTGAGCTCACCAAGTAGCTCACCTGGGAGCTCACCTAGAGAGCTCACCTTGAGTCAGCTTGCAGCTCACTAGGGAGCTCACCTCATCTCGAGTAGAGTCTCACTCTAGAGTAGCTTGAGTTGAGCTCACTTGTGAGCTCATCTAGTAGCTCACTCACCGAGGAGCTTGTGGGAGCTCACCAAGTAGCTCACTTTAGGAGCTCTCACTAGGAGCTCACCTTGAGCTCACCCAACTCACCAGCTCATTAAGTAGAGCTCACCCAGAGCTCTTCACCTAGGGAGCTCACCTGATTTCTTGAGCTTGAGCTCTCATCGGGAGCTCACCTCGAGTAGCTCACACCTCACCTGAGCTCACCTAACAGCTCACCTTCACCTTGTTAAGTCACCTTATCTCACTGCTTGACTTGCTTGAGCAGCTCACCTTGAGCTCATCTGATAGCTCACATGTAAGCTCACCTTAGAGATTTCTCACTAAGCTCACCTTTGAGCTCACTGAGCAAGCTCACAGGTGCTCACCTAGGAGCTCTCACACTAGAGCTCTTGGTAAGCTCAGCTCTCACCTGAGCTCAGTAGCTCACCTCAGCTCACATTGAACTTGAAAATTCACCTGAGAACTCACCTGATAGCTCACCTTGTAAACTTCACCTTTAGCTCACTCACTCACCTCAGAGCTCACTTAGTAGCTCGCTTGAGCTCACTTGAGCTCACATGGGAGCTCACCAGGAGCTCACTAAAACTCATGTGGAGCTCACCTTGATAGCTCTCACCTTGCCAGCTCAACTCACCTGAGAGCTCAACTAGACTCACCTTGAGCTCACCTAGGAGCTCACCTTGGGAGCTCACCTTGTCACCTGGGCTCACTCACCGAGTAGCTCTCAGTAGTAGGTTGACTTGAGCTCACTTGTGAGCTCACCTGTAGCTCACACTAGGACTCACTTGGGAGCTTCACCAAATAGCTCACTTGGGAGCTCACCTAGCAGCTCACCTAGGAGCTCACCAAATAGCTCACCAAGTAGCTCACTTGGGAGCTCTTCTTGGAGCTCACCTAGCCGATCAGCTCACTGGTTTAGCTTGCACTCATGGGAGCTCACTTGAGTAGCTCACCTAGGAGCTCACCTTGAGCTCACCTCACCTCACCAACTCACTTTGAGCTCATCTAGCTCATCTCACTCATTCACCTAGAGTAAGCTCACCTTAGAGATTACTAACAAGCTCACCTTTGAGCTCACCTCAGCTCACTGAGCTGAGCTTACTCGAGCTCACTTGGGAGCTCACTTGATAGCTCACTTTGAGCTTCACTGAGAGCTCACCTTGAGCTCAAGTAGATCAACTTGAGCTCACTAGGAGCTCACCTGAAATAGCTCACCACTAAAGCTCACATGCTCAGCTCACTCACTGGAGCTAACTCACTGGAGCTCACCTTGAGCTCACCTGATAGCTCACTCATCAGGGAGCTCTCACTGTGAGCTCACTGGAGCTCACCTGGGAGCTCACCTCACCTAGCTCAAAAAACTCACACTTAAGCTCACTTGAGTAGCTCTACCTTGCCAACTCACCTTGACTCAGCTCACTTGAGCTCACCTTGCTCATCAGCTTGATTCGAGCTCATCATGTAGCTCAGCTCACCAAGTACTCACTTGAGCTCACCTCACTCACCTAGTAGCTCACTTGGGAGCTCACCTAACTACTCACCTTAGGAGCTCACTAAGTAGCTTGCTAGTAGGTCACCCCACTTGAGTTTACTTGCGATGCTCACTTGTGAGCTCACTGAATATTTCACTAGGGAGCTCACCAAGGAGCTCACTTGTGAGCTCACCTTGAGCTCAGCAGCTCACCTTGAGCTCACTCACATCAAGCTTTGCTCAGCTCACCTGAGAGCTCACTTCTCACTTGGAGCTCACCTTGAGCTCACAGTTCAGCTCACTAGCTCACCTTGGAGCTCACTCGAGTAGCTCACCAGCTCAAGCTCACTCACCTAGGAGCTCACCTAAGGACTTACTTACTAAGCTACCTTGAAGCTTCTTGCTTTGAGCTCACCTTGAGCTCACTCAGCTCAAGCTCACCTGGGAGCTCACCTAGGAGCTCACCTGTAATCTCACTTGAGAGCTCATGCTAACTCACCTAGCTCACTTGAGCTTTCTTGAGCTAAGCTCACTTCAGCTAGCTTCACCTCAGGAGCTCACCTAGGAGCTCACCTAAGCTCACTCACCTAAAGCTCACCTAGGAGCTCACTCAGCTCACTCAGCCTCACTCGAGAGACTTGAGCTCACCTTAGAACTCTCACTTGAGCTCTCACCTGAGCTCACTAAGCTCACCTCATGCTAAGTAGCTTGCTTGGGAGCTCACCTAGCAGCTCACTTGGAGCTCACCGAATAGCTCATGCTAAGTAGCTCACTTGGGAGCTCTTCTTGGGAGCTCACCGATCAGCTCAGTTGAGCTCACCTTAGCTCAGCACTGAGTAGCTCACCCATAACTCACTTGGGAACTCACTTGGAGCTCACCTAATGAGCTCAGCTTGAGACTCACCTTGTAGCTCACCTTGAGCTCACCTTGAGCTCTAGTAGCTCACCTATAAGCTCACCTCGAGCTCACTACACAGATTTTGAAGCTTGAGCCTTTGAGCTCACCTGAGCTCACCTAGAGCTCACCGAGTAGCTCACCTAGAGCTCACTAAGAGCTCAGTTGAAGTAGCTCACCCAGGAGCTCATCGAGTAGCTTTAACTTGAGCTTTCATGAAAACTTGACTAGGGAGCTCACATGAGCTCACCTTGCTCAGCTCACCTTGAGCTCACCTAGAGCTCACCAAGTAGCTCACTTGAGCTCCTAGAGCTCACCAGTAGCTCACCCCAAAACTCACATGGGAGCTCACCTTGAGCTCACCTCTCACAACTCAGAGCTCACCACTGGGACCTAAGCTCACCTTGCTCACACTCACCTTGAGCTTGAGCTCACTGAGCTCACCTTGCCAACTCACCTTGAGCTCATCTTGTAGCTCACCTCTGAGTTCATCTTGAGTAGCTCACCAAGTAGCTCACCTGGAGCTCACCTGGGAGCTCACTTTCACCAGAGCTCACCTAGTAGCTCACCGAGTAGCTTGACATGAGCTCACTTGTTGACTGAGCTCACTCGAGTAGCTCACTTGGACTCACCTAGGGAGCTCACCAAGTAGCTCACTTGGGAGCTCACCTGAGAGCTCACCTAGGAGCTTGGGAGCTCAGCTCAAATAGCTCACCGTAAGTAGCTCACCAAGGAGCTCTTCTGGGAGCTCACCGATCAGCTCACCGTTGAGCTCACCTTGAGCTCACCTCAAGTCACCTCACCAGTAACTCACCTGAGAACTTGGAGCTCACCTGGGAGCTCACTTGAGCTCACCTTACTAACTCACCTTGAGCTCACTGTCCAAACTCACCTTGAGCTCACCTTGAGTAACTCTCACCTTGTGATCTCACCTGGGTAGCTCACCTTGGGATGTAAGCTCACCTTTGAGCTCACAGAGATTACTTGAGCTAAGCAAGCTTGTCTTTGAGCTCACCTGAGAGCTCACCGAGTAGCTCACCTAGGAGCTCGGATGGGAGCTTGAAGATAAGCTCACCCAAGAGAGCTCATCGAGCAGCTCTCAACTTGAGCTTCACCTGAGAAACTTTTCCTCAGCACCTCACCTCTCCTCTTGAGCTCACCTTGAGCTCACCTTGAGAGCTCTCACCTTGAGCTCACTAGAGCTCACCTAGAGCTCTTCAAGTAGCTCACCTTGAAACTCACATGGAGCTCACCTAATAGCTCACTTAAAACTCACTCATGCTCACTGGGAGCTCACCTGAGCTCACCTTGAGCTCACCTTGAGCTCACCTTGAGGTAGCTCACCTAGGCTCACTTGAGCTCACTTGAGCTCACCTGAGCTCTCACCTTGGCTCACTCAGTAGCTCACCTTAGAGCTCACTTGGAGCTCACCTAGCTCACCTGTAGCTCACTCTGGAGCTCACCTAATAGCTCACTCAGGAGCTCACTCTTATAGCTCACCTCGAGCTCACCTTGAGAGACATCTTCACCTAGAGCTCACCAGTAGCTTTTGAGCTCACATGAGCTGAGCTCACTTGGGAGCTTACTAAGCTCTCACTTTGAGAACTCTTACCTGAGAGCTCACTTGAGCTCACCTGGAGCTCACCTAGGAGCTCACCTAAGAGCTCACCTAGGAGCTCATTGACAGGAGCTCACCTAGGAGCTCACTCGGGAGATCACTCTAGCTCAGAGCTTGAGCTCACTCTAGGAGCTCACTCAAGCTCACTCTAAGTCACTCACCTAGCTCACTCACTTGGGGAGCTCACTTGCCTCAGCTCACCTTGCTCACCTTGAAAGCTCACCTTGCCAACTCACCTTGAGCTCACCTTGCCAACTCACCTTGAGCTCATCTAGTAGCTCACATGTAAGCTCACCTAAGAGATTGATGACAAGCTCACCTTTACCTTAGAGCTCACCTTAGAGCTCACTGAAGAGCTCACTCGATTAGCTCACCTAGGAGCTCACCTGACAGCTCACCTCAAGCAGCTAGCTCACTTGAGTTTATCAAGTAGCTCACTTGAGAGCTCTTGAGCTCACTCACTTGGAGCTAGCTCACCTTGAGCTCACCTTGAAGCTCACCTTGAGCTCACCTGAGCTCATCAAGCTACTGACTCATGAGCTCAAAAGCTCACATGGGAGCTCACTGACATCACCTTGTTAGCTCACTGAGAGCTCACCTTGAGCTCACTCTACAGGAGCTCACCTTCCTGAGCTCACTTTGACTCACCTTGAGGTCACCTTGGTAGCTCACCTCGAGCTCACCGAGCTCACCTCACCTCAAAGCTCACCAATTATCACTAGGAGCTCACTGCCTACACTAACTCACCTTAGAGAGCTCACCTTGGGAGAGCTCACCTAGAGCTTTCACAAGAGAGCTCACTCAGCTAGAGCTCACTGAGCTCACTGAGCTCACTTTGAGCTCACCTGAGAGCTCACTTGGGAGCTCACCTGAGAGCTCACCTAGTAGCTCACCAAGAGCTCACAGGAGCTCTACTGGAGCTCTCACTAGGAGCTCACCAAGTAGCTCACCCAGAGATCTCACTAGTAGCTCACATGAAAACTCACATGGGAGCTCACCTTGGAGCTCACCAAGCTACTCACTTGAGCTCACTTGAGAGCTCACTCAAATCACCTATGAGCTCACCTGGAGCTCACCTTGCACAACTCACCTTGAGCTCACCTGGAGCTTTGTAGCTTACCTTAGAGTCACTTGAGCTCAGTCACTTGAGTAGCTCACCAAGTAGCTCACCTGGGAGCTCATCACTAGCTCACCTAAGTAGCTCATTCAGGAGTTCACTCACCTAACATCTCACTTGGGAGCTCACCAGAAGCTCACCTGAGTAGGTTGACTTGAGCTGTAGCTCCTTGTGAGCTCACCGAGTAGCTCATCTTGGACCTCACTATGGGAGCTCACTAGCTCACCAGTAGCTCACAGGGAGCTCACCTAGCAGCTCACCCGGAGCTCACTTAAATAACTCACAAAATAGCACTCACTAGGAGCTCTTCTAGAGCTCACCAATCAGCTCAAGTTGAGCTCACCTGAGCTCAGAGCTCAGAGCTCACTGAGTAACTCACATGAGGAACTCACCTTGCAAACTCATGCTTGAGCTCACCTCAGCTCAGCTCACCTTACCAACTCACCTTTGAGCTCACCTTGCAAACTTTCCTTGAGCTCACCTTGCCAACTCACCTTGAGCTCTTTCATAGCTCGCATGTAAGCTCACCTCACCTCAGGATTTCTGAGCTAAGCTTCACATTTGAGCTCACCTAAGAGCTCACTCAAGTAGCTCACTAGCTCAGTTTAGGACTGGGAGCTCACCTAGTAGCTTACCAAGCTCACTTAGAGCTCAAGCTTCCCTAGAAACTCACCTAGGAGCTCACCTAGCTCACTGAGCTCACCCAGAGCTCCGAGCTCACCGAGTAGCTCACTTTGAGCTTGTTGAGCTCACACTCACGGTAGCTTGCCTGAATCACATAGGAGCTCACCTATAGCTCACCACTCACTAGCTCACCTTGAGCTCACTTGAGGCACTCAGCTTTCACTTACTCAGAGAGCTCACCTTGAGCTCACTGGTAGCTCACTCACCTCAGCTCACCTCTCACCTCTGGAGTCAGCTCACCTAACTCACTTGGGAGCTCACCTGGTAGCTCACTTGAGTAGCTCACACCTGGAGCTCACCTAGAGCTCACTCAGGAGCTCACTTCAGGAGCTCGAGCTCACCTAGAGCTCACTGAGCTCTTACCTAGAAATTCACCAAGTAAGCTCACTTGAGCTCACTCTGTGAGAGCTCACTCACTGAGCTCAGCTTGCTTGAGTCAACTCACCTAGGGAGCTCACCTCAGCTCACTGGGAGCTTGGGCTCAGAGCTCACTTGGGAGCTTCACTCAGCTCACTTGGAGCTCACCTAGGCTCAGCTCACCTCACCTAAGAGCTCACCTTGAAATCTCAGCTCACCAAGTAGCTCACAGGGAGGTCTTCTCTCACAGCTTACCAATAAGCTCAAGTTGAGCTTGCACTAGGAGCTCACTTAGTCACTTGAGCTCACCTCATCACTGAGCTCACCAGAAGCTCACAAAGCATCTAGGAGCTCACCTCAAGAAGCTCACTCAAACTCACATGCTCGAACTCACCTTGCTCAACCTACCTTGAGCTCACTCAGGAGCTCACCTTGCCAACTCACCTTAATCTTATCTCAGTAGCTCACCTCGAGAATTCACTCTATCAAGAGCTCACCTTGAATTATCTCACCTCGAAACTCACCTAATAGCTCACCTGAGAGCTCACCTTGTAGCTCACCGAGAGTAGCTTGAAGCTTGAGCTCATTGAGCTTACTTAGTGAGCTCACCAAGCAGCTCACTTGGGACTCACCTTGAGAGCTCACAAATAGCTCACACTGGGAGCTTCACCAAGTAGTAGCTCACCTTGAGCTCACCTAGAGCTCACAACTCACTCAAGTAGCTCACCTAGGAGCTCTTCTGGGAGCTCACCGATCTACTCTCGAGTTGAGCTCACTTGGGAGCTCATTGAGTAACTCACTAGAACTCACCTGGGAGCTCACTTGACAGTAGCTCTCCTTGCTAACTCACCTTGAGCTCACCTTTAAAAAACTCACCTTGAGCTCACCTTTAAAACTCACCTAGCTCACCTGAGCTCACCTTGCCAACTCACCTTGAGCTCATATGGTAGCTCACATAAGCTCACCTCGAGATCATTCAAAGGCTCACTTGGGAGCTCACCTTGAGCTCAACTCTTGACTAGAGCTCTTGAGGAGCTCAGCATGCTGCTTTCACTAGGAGCTCATCAAGTATCTCACTTGAGCTCACTTGAGCTTCACTGGAAACTCACTGGGAGCTCACCTTTCCAAGCTCACCTTGAGAGCTCACTTGGGAGCTTTCCAGGCTCTCACCTCAAGATTGAGCTCACCTAGAGCTCTCATCAAGCTCTCACTCACCCAAAAACTCACATGGGAGCTCACCTAAGAGCTCACTAACTCACCTTGCCTATTTCACATGGGAGACTTTCACTTGCCAGCTCACCTTGAGCTCATTGAGGAGCTCACCTTTTCATCTCACCTTGAGCTCATCTAGTAGCTTGCCTTAGATTCACCTCAAGAGCTCACCTAATAGCTCACCTTGGAGCTCACCTAAGCTAGCTCACCAGAGAAGCTCATCAAGTAGGTTGACTTGAGATCACTTGTGAGCTCACCTAGAGTAGCTCATCGGGTCTCTCTCAAGACTCACTTGAGGAGCTCACCAAGTAGCTCACTTGGGAGCTCACTAGTATCTTACACTCACAGCTCAGCTCACCGGGCTCATCACTCTAGCTTAGGAAATCTCACTAGGAGCTCAGCTCACTAATAAGCTCAAGTTGAGCTCACCTGGGAGCTCATCAAGTAACTCACCTAGGAACTCACCTAGGGAGCTCACTGAAACTCACCTTGACCACTCAGCTCACCTTGAGAGCTCACCTTGAGCTCACACCTTCACCTTGAGCTCACCTTGAGCTCATCTAATATCTCACATGTAAGCTCACCTCAGAGATTGCTGAAGCTCACCTTTGAGCTCACCTTGGAGCTCACCGAATAACTCACCTAGGAGCTTGGCTAGGGAGCTCGGGAGTAGCTCACCTAGGAGCTCACAAGCTTCACTTGAACTTAATCCTAGAAACTCACATAGGAGCTCATCTAACAGCTCACCTTTTAGGAGCTCTTGAGCTCACACAGGAGCTCACCAAGTAGCTTGAATTGAGCTCACCCAGAGCTCATCAAGTAGCTCACCCAAAAATCACATGGGAGCTCACCTAAGCTCACTCAACTCAACTTGCTGGAGCTCACCTTGAGCTCACCTTGACTCACTCGAGCTCACTGAAGCTCACCTCAGAGCTCACTTGAGTAGCTCACCATAGCTCACCACAATAGCTCTACCTGGGACTCACCTAGGAGCTCACCAAATAGATCACCTGGAGCTCACCGAGCTTGCTTGAGTATCTTGACTTGAGGAGCTCACTTGTGTGAGCTCACTTGAGCAGCTCACTTGACTCACTGGGACCTCACCTTGGAGCTCACTAAGTAGCTCACTTGGGAGCTCACCTAGGAGATCACTGACCAATAGGTCACCAAGTAGCTCACTTGGGAGCTCTTCTGGGAGCTCACTGATCAACTCAAGTTGAGCTCACCTAGGAGCTCACAAGTAACTCACTTGAGAACTCACCGAGAGCTCACCTCACCTTGCTCACTCACCTTGAGCTCACCTTGAGAGCTCACTTGCCAACTCACTCACCTGAGCTCACCTTGCTCAACTCACCTTGAGCTCATATGGTAGCTCACATGTAATCTCACCTAAGATATTGCCGACAAGCTTGCCTTTGAGCTCACTTTCGGGAGCTCACCACCATGAGCTCACTTCAGAGCTTGACTTAGAGCTCAACTAGTAGCTCCCCAAGAGCTCTCACGAGAAGCTCAACTTGAACTTTCCACTGAAACTCACCTAGGAACTCACTCTTGATAGCTCTCCTTAAGCTACCTCACTTGAGTTCACCTTAGATCTTGCCAAGCACTTGAGCTTCACTTGAGCTCACCTAGAGCTCACCATGGAGCTTGCCCAAAAATTGACATTGGGAAGAGCTCTCTTGATAGCTCTCATTACAACTCACATGGGAGCTCACCTTGAGCTTGCTTCGAGCTCAGGAGCTCACCTTTCTCACTCACTTGAGCTCACCTTTGAGTTCACCTGGACCTTGAGGTAGCTTGCACTCGAATTTTGCTCACCGAGCTCACTCACCAAGTACCTCACATGGGAGCTCACCTTTGAGATCACCTAGGAGCTTGGCTGGGAGCTCACCTTGAGCTCACTCAGCCAAGAGCTCGTCAAGTAGCTCTTGACTTGAGCTTACCCAGAAACTCACCTAGGAGCTCACCTAATAGCTCACCTTGCTAGCTCACCTTAAGCTCACCCGAGCTCACTGAGTAGCTTGACTTGAGCTCACCTGAGAGCTCATTGAGTAACTCACCAAGAACTCACTTGGGACTTTCACGAGCTAGCTCACCTTTTTAACTCACCTTGAGCTCACCTTTCTTAGCTCACTCACCTCACTGAACTCATCTAGTAGCTCACATGTAAGCTCACCTTAGAGATTACCGACAAGCTCACCTTTGAGCTCACTTGGGAGCTCACCTAGTAGCTCACCTAGGAGCTCACCTTGAAGCATCTCACCCGGGAGGTCACTCGAGTAGCTCAACTTGAGCTTGGCCTCAAAAAGCTCACCTTACTCAGCTCACTTGGGACCTTGATCTCACTTAGCTACCTTGAGCTCAATGAGCAATTCAGCTCACCGAGAATCTCTACTTGAGCTCAGCTACGGGAGCTCATCAAGTAGCTCACTGAAAAACTCACATGGGAGCTCTCTTGAGAGCTCACTTGCTAAACTCAGCATGGGAGCTCACCTTGCACCTCAGCTCACCTTGAGCTTGCTTAGGAGCTCACCTTGCCAACTCAACTTAAGCTCACCAAGCAGCTCACCCAAGTAGCTCACCTAGGATCTCACTCTCAGGATCTCATCGAGTAGGTTCACCTTTGAACTTTCCTAGTGAGCTTCACGTGAGCTCACTTGTGAGCTCACCGAGCAGCTCAAACTTGTGACCTCACATGGGAGCTCACCTAGAAGCTCATCGAATAAATTGTCAAGTAGATTTCCTAGGAGATCTTCTTATTACTCACCAATTATCTCAAGTTGATCTCACCCAAAGCTCATCGAGTAACTTGCACATTTGAGACACACGGCTCACTTGGGAGCTCATCAAGTAGCTCACTTGAAAACTCACATGGGAGTCACCTTGCCAGCTCACCTTGAGCTCAGCTATGGAGCTCACCTCTCACTTGAGCTTTCATTGAGTTCCCTAAGCTTTGGAGCTCACCTCTACTGTGAGCTCACTTGTGAGCTCACTAGGGACCTCACTTGGGAGATCACCAAGTAGCTCATTTGGGACCTCGCCTAGCAACTCACCTACGATCTTGCCAAACAACTCACTAAGTACTCACCTAAGAGCTCTTACCTTGACAGCTCATTGGTCGATTAGCTCGAGTTAAGCTCACCTGAGAGCTTGTTGAGTAACTCACCTGGGAACTCACCTGGGAGCTTACCTGACAGCTTTCCTTGCCAACTCACCTTGAGCTCAGTTGGTAGCTCACATATAAGCTCACCTCAAACCCAACAAGCTCACTTTTGAGCTCACCTAAGAGCTCACCGAGTAGCTCACCTAGGAGCTTAGCTAGGAGCTCGGCAAGTAGCTCACCCAGGTGCTCATCGAGTAGCTTGACTTGAGCTTGCATGGAAAATTACCTAGGAGCTCACCTTGCTTTCACTAGCCTTGAGCTCACCTAGGAGCTCATCAAGAGCTCAACTTGAGCTCATCAATTAGCTCACCCAAAAACTCACATCACGGAGCTCACCTGAAAACTTACCTTACTAACTCGAATGGGAGCTTGCCTTACTCAGGCTCAAATAGAGCTCACCTGAGTAGTCACACCTTGCTCAACCCACCTTGAGCTCATCTCGGTAGCTCACCTCTGATTTTCACCTGTCGAGAAACTTTGATGTAGCTCACCTGGGAGCTCAATGAGTAGCTCACCAGTACATTACTTGAGCTCACTCATAGCTCACCTAGAAACTCACATGGGAGCTCACCTAATAGCTCACCTTACTTACTAATGAAATGGGAGCTCACCTTAAGCTCACTAAGGAGCTCACCTTGCCAACTCACCTTGAGCTCATCCTGGTAGTGAGTTTATCGAGTAGCTCACCATGTAGCTCACCTAGGATCTCTCCTAATAGCTCACCTGGGAGCTCAATGAGAAGCTCACCAAGTAGGTTGACTTGAGCTCACTTGTGAGCTCACCGAGTAGCTTGCCAGGGACCTCACCTGGGAGCTCACCAAGTAGCTTGCTTGGGAGCTCGACTAGGAGTTTCACCTTAACAAGCTTCACAAAGTAGCTCACAAGGGAGCTCTTCTAGGAGCTCGATGATCAGCTCAAGTTGAGATTTCCCGGGAGCTCATCATGAGTAACTCACCTAGGAACTTTCTTGGGAGCTCACTTGATAGTTTTCCTTACCTCACTTAGCTTGAACTCACCTTCCCATGTACCCTTGAACTCACTTGCTAACTCACCTTGAGCTCATCTGGTAGCTCCCATATAATCTCACCTCAGATATTACTAATAACCTCACCTTTGAGCTCAGTTGGGAGCTCACCAAGTAGCTCACCTAGGAGCTTAGGAGCGTGAGATCGATAAGAAGCTCACCAATGAGGTCATCGAGTAGTTGGACTTGAGCTTCCTGGAAACTTTCACCTGGGAGCTCTCCCACAAGTCACCTTACCAACTCACCTTGAGCACACCGGGAGCTCACTCGAGTACCTTGACTTAAGCTCGCTTTCGAGAGACTTGTCAAGTAGCTCACCTGAAAACATGCATAGGAGCTCACTTGATAGCTCACCTGATAACTCACATGGGAACTCACCTATCAGCTTGCCTTTCTAGCTCACCTTGAGCTCACTGAGAGCTCACCTTGCCACCTCACCTTGAGCTCATCCGGTAGCCTCATAGTTCATTGAGCAGCTCACCTAACATATTGGCTTGAGGAGCTCACCTAATAGCTCACCTAGGATCTTACCTAACAACTCACCTGGGAGCTCACCAAGTAGCTCGTAGAGTAAGCTGACTTGACCTCACTTGTGAGCTCACCGGGGTCCTCACCTAGGAGATAGCCAAGTAGCTCACTTAGGAGATCACCTAGTAGGTCACCTGGGAGCTCACCTGATAGCTTCCTTATAAACTCACCTTGAGCTCACCTTGCCAACTTACATTGAGCTCATCTAATAGCTCACATGTAAGCTCACCTCAGATATTGCTAACAAGCTCACCTTTGATCTCACCTAGGATTTTTTGAGCATCTCGACTTGAGATTTCCTTAAAACTCACCTAGGAGCTCACCTGAAAGCTCACCTTGCTAGTTCAGCTTGAACTCACCTAGGAGCTCACCCATGACTCACTCGAAACTAACACTAGGAGCTCACCTTACTAGTTCACCTTGAGCTCACC